>JAVKPL010005422.1:0-10663 GCA_032173675.1 Gastrolobium villosum | reverse complement strand
TATTCTGTTCCATTATCAGAATCCTGATGACTTGAATTTTGCAGCCACTTTGAAGTCCAACCCATCTTTTAAACTTCAGAAATATCTCAGCAACTTCTGACTTTTGCTTCATAAAATAAATCCAGCACATTCTAGTATAATCATCATTGAAAATAAGAAAATACCTGCTGCCATTTAGTGAAGGTTAAGTCAACGCGTTAGTGACCACAAAGATCTGTATGAATCAAGTTGGAGTTTCTTTGTCGCTCTCCAGGTGGATTCTTTGAAAGGAAGTCTTGTCTGTTTGCCCAAAAACAAGCTTTGCACCTTGTGATCTGCTCCTCCAGGATTGGTAACCCAGTTGCCATTTCATTCTTTTGCTGAATAGCAAGCCTTTGTAATGAAAATGCCCCAGCCTTTTGTGCCATATTTCTGAATCACTAGCCTGACACTTGAATGCCACTTGCTCCTTCTCAAGAGGATTTAGAGAAAAACTCTTCTGTTGCATCTTTATTCTGAACAGCTCCTGACCATTTGAGTCAAAGATCAAACACTTCCCTTCGTCAAATATCACTTTAAATCCCTTTTCTACCAATTGTCCCACACTCAGCAAATTCTGATCAATATCAGGCACGTACATCACACCAGAAACCAGCTTAGTTCCAGCATAGCTCTCTATTGCTACAGTCCCTTTACCTTTCACTTCTAGATACTCTCCATTTCCAATTCTCACTCTTGAGTGCAATGACTTGTCAAGGTCTCTAAATAGCTTTTCATCACTTGTCATGTGGTTTGTGCAACCACTGTCAACAAGCCAACTATCACATGGAGCACTAGAGGAGAAACAAGAGGCAGCAAATAATTGATCTGCCTCATGCTGGTCTGCAACATGTGCCTCACCTTACTGCTGATTTCCCTTTTCTTTGCAGAACCTTTCAATGTGTCCAAGCCTATGACACTTTCTGCACTTTACATCTGGCCTCTTCCAACATCTAAAATGTGGGTGATTCTGCTTTCCACAATGCTTACATGAGGAATGCCCGCCCCAATTGTTCTTAGAGTTGACTGCATTGTTCTCTCCTGCAGCAGCTTCTGAACCACTACTGTCATCTCCTTTCTTCCATCTTACATTATGTTGTTCTTTAGCCTGCAAAGCTCCTTCTGTACTTCCTTCAAGCCTCATTAACCTTCTCTGCTCTTGTGCTTGCAGAGCACTTAGCAATTCTGCCAACTTGATTTGAGACAAATCCTTGGTATTCTCCAAAGATGCAATGGTTGCTTCAAACCTTTCGGGCAAAGAGACAAGAACCTTTTGCACTAGCCTATTATCAGAGAGGTCAGTGCCTAGAGCTCTTGCTTGATTTGCAATATTTACCAACTTATCAGAATACTCCTTAATTATTTCAGACTCCTTCATCTGCAAACTCTCAAATTGTGTGATCAGATTCAACCGCTTCATGCTTCTAATCCTCTCATCTCCTTTATACTCAGCTTTGAGGAAGTCCCAAATAGCTTGAGCTGATTCACAAGCCATAATTCTGTTGAAAATGGCAGGTGAGACAGCAACATATAAACAAGACTTTGCCTTTGCTTTTCTTGTTATCTTCTCCTTATGAAACTTGATTTGATTGATGGTTGGATTTTCAGGAAGGGGAGCAACTTCATAATCTTGTTCTACGGCTTCCCAGAAATCGCAGCCCTCTAGATAGGCTTGCATTCTCACTGCCCATGCTTGATAATTTTCTCCATCGAATATTGGTGGAGCCATTGCTGAAAAATCACTCGATCCTCCCTCCATTAATTTCTTAAGTCACTCACAGCCCCTTAAGATCAATAAGGCTCTTGATACCAATGTTGATCTTTTATGAGAAAATCAAACATTAAACAATATTGTGCAACAGCTTATTTTATTCTGACTAATGAACTTGATTTAAATACAAAACTGAGCTCATGTGGTTGCCACTAACCAGCTGATTTTGTGGTCCACAAAATCAGCAACAAATTAACAAAACAATAACAATAAAATGCAGTAAACAAACTCCTAAACAGAAGACTAAACAATTTAAAAAAATAACTAATTAACTCCTAAAAAATAGGACATCAACAGCAACCTTGAAACACCAACACTTACCCTTGTATAATTATAAAATAGGAAAAATGTTTGTTCTTTTAAATGACACGACTTATGTTATTTCACTGTCATAAAGAGGTGAGACCCATATCTTTATATTTTTTGTCCACTCTCTCCTTCTTTATCTATCTTTTTTTCTCATTTAAAATAACATAACTTTACATCATTTAAAATGATACACACTTTTCCCTTATAAAATAGCTCAAATTCTCACGTTAAAATCTAAACATGAGATAATCTATTCCCTTTACTTGTAAGATACTCAAAGTTAAACGAATGTTAGGCTCACCTTCATGGGCCAAAGACTATATCTCCCAAATGTAAAAGTGGGAAGCCAATTGTTAGTAGAGGTTTTAGTATAGTTCATTTGTAAACAACAACATATAGTATATACTGGAAGGAGGGGGATGGGTTACTGGTTAAATTACATTAGATTGGAGGTGTGATGATACTGGTAATACACTGTATTAAACATGACTATGCCCATCCTCTTGCTAGGTGGTGAGCCTGATCAACTCACCATCACGCAATTTGTGTGCGCATAATCATGGTTTTCACGCCGGGGGGGTTATCTGTCATTAGTGAGATGTCGTGGCAAATTGTTGATACGGGTGAGTTGTAATAAATAGAACCTTGTGTAAATAGAACCTTGAACTGAGAAAACTGAATATATTAATTCCTCTCTACCTACTTGGGTCTTTCCCCAATCATAGCCCAAAAATTTTTAAACCCAAGACCTATTAACCCATTAACTAAACCCAAGAAAAAATCTAGTCACATCTCATCAACAACATTTTATCTTTGTAGAGCTTCATATCTCATTGCCCAAAAACAAACTATATTATAGTTTACTAATGCTTTCGTTTTCAAAATAATAATAATTTACAAAGCCAATATATAACAACCCTCACATGTATTGTGGATTTAATTAATGATTTTAATCATGATATTGAGGAATAATTATAAGGAAAGTAAAAGAAAAAGAAATAAAGTCACCTTTGGTGAAAAAGGAGTTAAAATGACAGTTAAGGGGTAGAAATGCGGGTAAATAAAGTTACCCTAAAGTGAAAAGTAAAATTATAAATATTAGCACAAAAATACTTTGGACTAGTGTGCAAAGTTGGAATGAGAGTTTAGTGAGCAGGATAGATAAGTTCATACCCATTGGGTAAAACAACCTCACTTGAGTAAACATAACCCTCATTCTCCTTCGTATTCTCCTTCAAATATCGACGACAAGGAACAGAGAGCAAAAAATAAAAAGAAGGAAAGTTTGATGGAAGGACTTCATCCTTTGATAACTTGAGCTAGGATTGGTAAAATCAATCCATTCCAAAGCCTAAAGTGTGTCAAATTCCATCCTCTACAAAACCCCTAGTTTAGTTTTAGTTGGGAGTTATCCTATTGAGAGATATCTCATTCTCCCTATTTCGAAAATTTGAAGAAATTTGGAGTTTTGGAGTGCATTGGAGCTTGGGCTTGCTTCCTCTTGCATTCTAAGGTAATTCATGGTAAGTTTCCACCCTTTTTCACACATTTCCATGATTTTTCATGAATCTTAGGTCACCAATGAATAGTAATCCGAAAATAGGAATTTGAAGGAGATGTTGATATGTTATCTTGTTGTTTTCTTGATATTTATGGTATAGGATTGAGCAAGGAGACCCAACAGTCGAGGAGGACCCATTGTTGGCACCATTAGAGTGAGAAACCTAGTTTTTCTCTAAATTTTCAAAGAGGGTAAGTGATCAATTTCAAAAATAAAATGGTATGAGTAGTTGGAGGGTGATTTGTAGGTGAGTCCATTTGTTAAATATGTTTGGAATTGGTTCCCGTAAAAGGAAAAATTATGAAATCGCCATTTAGGACACTTTGATAAATTGGGCTAAAAATCAAGTATAGGTTTCTTGTATGTGTAGTCTGAAAATTAAACGTGGTAGACTGGTATATAGGAATACTGATTGTCTTCACATCTTGGAACTATGTGAGAGATCGTGACTCTGTGGACACGAGAATTATTGGACACTGCTTGCCAGGTAAGCTTTCGGTCCTTGGGGTTAATCCCCTTTTTGTTCAACCAGACTCCGAGGGAGGGTGGTAGTTTGATATGGTACGTTGAAAAATAATTTGTTACATATTGCATGTATATGTATGTATGTTTGTGTGCCACACAAGATGGTGTTTCCTTGTGTGAGGCATAAGACAGTGTTTCCTAATACATAGTATGAGACAGTGTTTCCTCATACGGTATGTTGCAAGATGGTGTTTCCTTGCGTAATGCATGCTTGTTATATTCCCTGGCCAGTAGGATTACATTATTGCACACTGCATTGTCATACATATTTTGACGCATGCATGGATTTTTTTACTATTTTTATACCAAAAAGCTTAGGGGTGGAGGAGCCCTCCAAGGGTCCCTAGCTTACTGAGGTAATTATATTATCTCACCCCGCGTTATGGGGTTTACCATTTCAGGTACAAGAGTTGATGGTGCTGAGGTATCACGTGGCAAGAGGCCAGATGAGAGATATTACCTGACGTGATAGTCAGGATTAACATATATACCACGTTATTCTTTTGGAGAGCATAGGGAGTGTCTATGCCATGTCGATAGTCTGTATATACTGTTAATGATGCATAATCAGGTCTATGTTATTTATTTAATTGCATCCAATCTGTTTATTTGATGTAATTATTTTTTTGGTACAGTTATTTGATGTAATTATATAAGTAACATCATGGACTTTATTTAGAGAAAATATGATTATGAGATAGCCTATGCCATGGATGGCTAGGTAATATGGTTTATATCTGGATTATGATAAACTGTCAATCAGGTAGAGATTATCTTGGTGGGAATTATCCCCAGTGGTCTAAAATACAGAGGAAATGCTGTTCGTTTTATTTTGGCCATGGAAGTGAAAATGTTTACAATACATAAGGATAAAGAGAAAAATTTATTCAGTTAGCTTCCGCATTATTTAAGTTAAGCATCTTGCGCTTACTATTATATGAATGTTAATTAACCGGCTGCAGACAGGGCATTACACAATATATATAAAAGATGTTATTTGCACAATAATTATGAAATAAATTTTAGGATTTTCAAAAAATCAAAAACCGATCCAATCCAAACTGAAAAAAATTGGATCGGGTCAAATTTGAAAAAAAAAATCCAAACCGAATGGATGATTATATGATCAAACCGAAGGGATTGGATCAGATGATTTTTGATTCTAAGATCGATCCAATCCAGACCGCGAACACCCCTATTTTCTACGTTCATGGAAGCTGGGATTGTGTGCAAGATACACTACAACTTGATTATCACAGAATACAGGAACTGATTGGATGAAAGGGATACAAAGATCCTTGAACAGATAAGCCAACCATTGGATTTTGCACACGACAAAAGCAAGGGCCCTATATTCGGCCTCAGATGATGAACGAGACATAGTGCTTTGTTTCTTCGAACGCCATGAGATAAGTGAAGGGCCTAAGAATGTACAGAACCTGGTGATTGACCTGCGACTATCAGGGCAACAAGCCCAATCACTATCTACAAATGCTGATATTTTTAAAGAGCTAGCAACTGGGAAAGAGAGACATTTGCTTGGTGAAGCTTTCAAGTCACGAAGTACATGACAAGCAACTTGATAATGATTATGCATTGGGTTAGAAACAAATTGTGACAATAGATTAACAGCATGTGTGATGTCATACTTGGTTGTAGTTAAGTATAACAATCGTCCTGAGTCTGTGGTATGTTGAGGGGTCATCATAAGGGTTTCCTTGATCACGGGAGAGCTTAAGAGCAGAACTGAGGGGATTCGTAGTTGCTTTAGAGGCAAGGAACCAACATCCGATAATAATTCAAGCGTGTATTTCCTCTGATGAAGAACAAGAAACTGTGTGGAACGAGCAACCTCCAAGCCTAAGAAAAATTGAAGAGATCCAAGGTCTTCTATTCTCAAAGTAGCATGTAGAGTCGATTTGACCCTTTGAATTTTTGTTGCATCATCACCGATCAACACAACGTCATCTAATAAACTAACAAAGTTGCAAATGAAGTGAGTCTTTTTACAAGTAGTGAATGATCAGCAAATGATTGTGAGTACGTAACCCAATGCTTGAAGTGTTTCTATGAGCTTTGCTTTTATTGCATACTTGCTTGTTTTAATCCATATGAGGATTTTTGAAGTTTGCATACAGCTTTAGGTATGGAACATTGAATCGAGAGGCAATTTCATAAATACCTCTTCGTGAAGATCCCATGAAGGAACGCATTGTCAAACATCAAGTTGGAAATGCCAATTCTTAGCCACTGCCAAGGCAAAAAGGACTCAGATCATTGTCAGTTTAGCAATTGGGGAAAAGGTTTGAAAGTAATCAACTCCTTCACATTGAGTATACCCTTATATAACCAACCTTGCTTTATAACGATCCAATGTCCCATTTGGTTTTCTCTTGATTTTAAAGACCACTTGCATCCTATGGGTTGCTTACTAAGTGGAAATGCAACTAAAGACCATGTATTGTTCAGTTCTAATGCCTTAAGCTCAGCATTCATGGCTTCTTGCCAATGCAAAGAAGATGCAGCTTGTTTGAATGTTGTAGGCTCGATTTCAGCAAAAACATTGTGACAGAAACTCAAATATGTATGAGAGCATTTATTGTAAGAGAGGACATTAGAAAGAGGATAAGAAATATTGCAAGAATTACCTGGGGATGATTTGGTGTCTGCCAAACTGGATAAACCACAATGGAAATCTGCTAAGTAGGGAGGACGTGATTTTTGCCTTGTGGATCGTCTAAGAGGTTCATCAAGACTAACGTGGGGAACAGAAGCATTATTGTTTGCGGCAAGTGCAGGAGTGATTTGTTGAGAGGGAGATTGGAATGAAGGAGTATCATATTCAAGATTAGAAGATTGAATACGTACATGTGTAGGAATAGAATGTGATGCGTGACTAGACTCGATAAAGGAAAATTTGGATTGATAGAATATGACACTTCTTGATACCATCAAAATTGAGAATCTTGAATTGAGAAAAATGAATAATTCTCATTATGCCAAACTTCAGATACAAAGTGTGTTATATACAGTACCACTAACTAACTAATTTACACGTGCATGAAATAATAACAAAACGGAAAACTGAGTGAGCTAACAGCTACTAACAACTTTAACAGATTACATTCTAACTCAGCGTAATGAAATAGTGCATGTAAATAAATCAATATATACAATTTGCAATTTTTTTTAAACAAAACCATAAAACGTACAAGGTAAATTGCCGGATACCTCAGCATCGCCCCGAAGCGCTGCATCGGCTTGAAAGCCTCCATGATTCTTTGACGCACTTCTCAGAGCAGCCTGAAAGTGGAAACTATGTTCATCAGTCTCCCTAATCACATTTTTAGAGAGCCTCGTGACATGATATCAAATTTCGTATTTGCTCCCTCGACCACTGTTTCACATTTATCCATCGCATTGTATAGTTTTTTTTTTTGGGCTTTGACCTCTTCACTTTCCATGAAAAAAATAAAAAAAATTAAATTGTCCGGTGATTTTGATCTAAATAACTTATATCTTTATATTTTTTTATCACTTATTTATTATGGTTTAAAAACTTACTGCATTTACAAAAAAATTAAAAGAAAAAAAATCAAAATATAAAAAAAAATTTCAAATATATCTAAATCAAAAAAGAAGAAAAACGACTCAAGACAAAAAAAAAAAACCAAATAAATTAGAAACTTATAGAAAATAATAAAAGTAAAAAAATAATAATGAAAATAGTCTAAATCAGAAAAAAGAAAATAGACTCAAGAGTCAAGACAAAACAAAATAGAAGAAAAATAAGATAAAAAAAATAAAAGAAAAAGAAATTAATGTTTTAAGTTTCAATATTTTTTATCTTATTTTTATTTTTATGTCCTCAATCTATCTTCTTCTTTTTGATTTAAATATATTTAGCCTTTTTTTTCATTTATTTTTATATTTTTGACATTTAATTTTTTTATCACAGTTAAAAGAAATAGAAGAAATTTGTTTTAGTATTATAAGTTTTTAACATATTTGGTGTTATTTTTTCTTTTAATTTTTTTTCTTTTGTCGTCAATCTATTTTATTCTTCTTAATTTAGACATATTTAATTTTTTTATTCTATTTTCATTTTTTTCACTTTTAGTTTTTTCTATAACTATTAAAAAATATATAAGAAAAAATAAGACAAAAAAAAAAGAAAAAGAAAAAGAAAGTGTTATAAGTTTCCGTATATGATCTTATTTCTTTTTTGTTCTCATTTTATTTTCTTCTTTTTGATTTAGAGATATGTTTGTCTTCTTGTTTTTTGATTTAGGCAATTTTCGTTTTTTTTATTTTTAGTATTTTATATTACTATTGTAAGTTTTTGATATATTTGATCTTATTTTTGTTCTATTTTTTTGTCCTAAATATATTGTCTTCTTGTGTGTGTATTTTGATGAACATTAGATAAATTTATTTAAAGTAACTTTAGAAATTTTACACTCTGGATAAAATTTGAAAATATAAATTAAAAAATCTTTAAAATTATATAAAAGTTATGCATAATTAATTTAAAAGAAATTATATTCAATACTGAAAAATTTCTAGAGTTCTATTTACTAGCTAGTTTTTTTTTTAATCTTTTTTTTCTTCTTTTCTATCCTTTTTTTTCTGTAGAATAACAAGTTTGTAAAGGTGGGAATGGACCTGGTTAGGCCAAATTTTAGCTTTAATAGCCTAAGTCTATGTAAATTTTTTAAAGTTTATACTAGCCTAATAATCTATTAAAGACTTGATTTTATGAGCCTGACTTGATCTATTATAAAATATTGAAATGCCTAATATGACCTAAAAGACCTTCTAGACTTGTCAAATTACAAACAAAATTATAATAAAAACCTCAAAACAATGATGTAGAATAAAAAGAGAGAAGAGAGGGAGGGGGATCAATGGGCAAAATGTTAACACCACATCTTCTTCTGTACCAAAAATTTATGTATTGGAAAATGAGTTTAGGTATGAATTTGTCATAGAAAGAGCAAAAATAGAGGTGCAGTGAATGCGTGAGTGTAAAAATTAAAGAGGCACAAGAGAAGAAAACAAATTAGGGTTATAATTAAAGTAAATAATATATATTATTTTATTAAAATAATTAATAAGCTAGCTTGCAGGTTTTTAAGCCAGGTTTTGATTTTTTTAAAATCTAAACCTATTCTATTTACTAAATTGATCAGGCCTGATCAGACTTGAAGTAGGTCAAATTATAGGCTCCGAAAGATTGTTTGATCTATTTATAACCCTAAATGTTTATTTTTTAAGAGCGAGTTGATTAAAAAATAAAGTCACTTTTAAGAATATATACTCTAATTCAATATACAATAATAAGACAATTGAGATTTTAAAAGAATTATCAAATTTTAATGTCAAAATAGAAATTTAAAAGAATTAATTAGAGAGTATAAGAAAATGAAATTTAGGAAAAAAAATTAACATAATAAGAATATAAATAGTTGATATTTAGGTTTTAAAAAAATCAAGTAAAAAATGAAAAAAAATTAATAACTTAAAATTTTAAAAAATATATAATAAAAAATAATCTCGTTAAGAAACATAAAGACTTGAGTTTTATTACAATAAAGGTGGGTTTAACTAACTACCAAAAAAAGGTGGATTTAACTAACCACAAATTCAGAGAATAAAACCTGAATGTACGAATTAGTAAAAGTCCAATGTATAAAAAAACTGAAAAGTGCGCGAGTTATTGTTATTTAACACGGCTTATGATAGAGATATATACTATTAGTATTGCACCATGATTCCACACAAGTTTCTTTGATAAATTAATATGTCGGTAATAGATGCGTAACTACTGGGAACAGAAACCTCTCCTGGTCCTAGCAGCACGGTTATATAATGCATAAAGAAATGGAGAAAGAGTTAAGTAAAAGAAGATAAACCTCTCTTCGCTGCAGTGCTGCCTCCTTTCTGAAAAATAAAACGAACAACACAAGTCAGAATACAAAAATGGTTAGGGAAACTGAACTTACCCGCTCACTTGTGGTTTTGCTTAAGTTCACATTCCTTTCCAATGTTGAGAAAAATGTATATCCTTTAAAATGATATAAATTGTGTAATTTCATAAATACAAAAGAGATGTGGATCCCATTTAAAAAAGAATAAATAAAGACAAATAAATATGAATAAGTTATTCTACCTCTTTTTGGTGTGTGCCTATTTTTGCCTACTTCTCTCCAATATCTTTAAATCAGAATTTTAATAAGAGAGAGAAATAATAAAGATAGTTGAGATTCTAATATAATGATGTTGGAGAATGGTAAGTAAAAAATAAGTAGAAAAAGATGTGGGTAGAATAAAGGGGCCGACCCACCGGTGATGTAGGCAGAATAACTTACCCCAAAAAAATAAAGGTATGGATCATACCGTATCTATAAAATAACACAATTTGTATAATTTAAAAGGATACATATTTTTCCCATGAGGTAGGATTCATTTGACACCGG
>JAVKPL010005421.1:0-10896 GCA_032173675.1 Gastrolobium villosum | reverse complement strand
TTAATTTTTTTTTCTAGAAATTGTGGATAATAATTTATTTTATTTATTTATTTATTTATTTTATTATTGCTGATTTTTTTTTATAATTCTGTGAGTTGCTGGAATTTATTAACAAATAACTTTTCTTTCGAATTGCTTACTGATTCATATTCTAGTAACAATGCCACCAAAAACCAAGAACGGAGGACTAAAGAGTAAAGCTCTTCGTTTTCAAAACACTAGAAAATCAGCAACCGATCAATCCTCATCTCAAGAGCCTCTTGTTTCAGCAAGAGTATCACAACGCCTAAAGGAGTTGGATACAGGCAAACTGCGCATACATTATGAAAGAGGATTCGACTTGACTGAAGAGGGAGGATACATGGAGCTTTTCGTCTGGCAACATGTTAAACCATGGCAATGGGAAAGTTTTGCGAGTCACCCCTCTGTTCGAGTGCCGGTCAGGTTGGTTCACGAATTTGTGGCCAACTTCCCGGAGGAGGATGAGCCTCTTCAAGTCCTAGTTCGAGGAAAGCTGGTGGATATATCCCCAGCAAAGATTCAGGAGGTTTATAACCTCAAAGATGGGGATTACAACTGGTACTTGAAGTGTCTAACAGACAGGACTCAAGCGAACGTTCATTCAATGATGGCAAAGATACTCACGGGAAATCCCAATACAAAAAGGGATTCTGAAAAGATGTTAACGACTGAGCTCACAAAGGAAGCTCAAGTCTGGGCCAAATTTGTAAGACACCGCATCTTCCCTAAATTGCACATGAACCACTTATCAACAAGAGTTGGTGTGTTGGTTTATTGCATATTGCAAGGCCTGCCATTCTACCCTGAGAGGCTGATTCACCAGGAGCTATGTGAGAATTCTAAGAAAACAACAGGACCATTTTATTTTCCATGTTTGGTAAAGCTGTTGTGTGATGCAGCTGGAGTCCCTTCTTCTTCTGAAGACAGGGCATTGGTCCCAATTCCGAACTCACCAATAAATGAGATTTGCCTGAAGAGGATAGCTGAGTCCAGCTTACGTAGAAAAAGAAAAACATCTTCAACTCAGCCACCTAAAGGAGCAGAGAAGGGGCAGGTTTCGGAAATGAAGGATCAAATTATGGAACTGCAGCAATGTGTCAAGGGGTTGATTAAATATATAAAAACCTCTAGACATTGCTGTATGAAATCATATCAAGAGACCTTTCCCCAGGAGGAATTCCCTGAAATTCCAGCCTATCTTTTGCAACAAATTGGTGATGAGGGGACTTCAAGAGCTGCTGAGCAGGGGTCAGATGATGATGTGGTTGATGTGGATGATACTTTTTCTGAAAGCTGATATCAAGTGTTGGTACCCAGGTTCTTTATTTATTTATTTATTTATTTATTTACTTATTAATTTACGTTTCAATTTTTTTTTTTTTTTTGTATTGCTGTGAGGACCCAGCTTAATTTTAAGTTTTGGGTGATTTTGTGATTATATGCTATCACCAATAATCTTTCTGTATTTGCTGATTGGTACATAATTTGTTTCTTGTAATTTACTCTGTTTTGTATGTTGAGTTTATAGTAACTTGGAAATAATTTATAACCTGATGTGCTTGACATTATCATTGCTTGAGTATAGCCAAGTTTAAGTAATTTAATTCCTAGTCAATTAAGGATTTAACTTAGTTAATCAGTGTTTACATAAGCTTAAAATCAATTGGCATGCTATTCATTTTTGTTGTAATTCCTAATTTGCTGATTCACTGATAAACCACTGATTTAACAATCTATGTGAGGTATTTTGAACCTAAACACTCTATTCCTTTGAGAGTGATCATTGGTCATTATGTATTGATGTTTTGAATGCTGCACTCTGTTAGGATGACTGATATGCTATTTCTATGTGATTAGGGCATTGTTTCAGAATATGTAGCCTAGAGCCAAAAGCCTTACCCTTCAATTATATCCCTTGGTCCCTTTATTTGAGCCTGAGCCTTTCTTTTCTGTTTCACCCTGATATTATAAGTCAAATTCCTTGTCCACCCTATATAGCTATCTTTAGTGTTTAGCTAATGCTCTTTAGCTTAGAAATACAAAAAGCTAAGTAAGGCAAAGGGAAATTGGTTGTAAAGAGAAGGGAAAGAAAAAGAAAGAAAATTCAGGAGGTAAAAAAAAATGTTAGAAGAAAAAGGGGAACAAGTGATCTTATAAAAAGAGTCTCTGTAAAATAAAAAAAGGATCTCTGAGCTTACTGTAAAAAAAAAAAAGAAGGAAAAAGCAAAAGTAAAAAAATTGTGAAAGTGAAAAATAAAGAAAAAAGGTAATCAATACAGAAGGGAGAAGAAAGTCAGTAATTTCCCTTTGTCTTGTTTAGGCCAAAAATCAGAAAAAGCTAATGAGGATTAGTTAGACACTAAAGGGTTAGCTTAATTAGCCAAGTGACTAGAAAAACAACAATCCTAGCCCTGCCTCTTTATAAGCTTTAAAGACCCTATGATGGAAGTAGCATGTTGGACTTCAAGTTTCTAAATGGTTGTGTAGATTGGAAGCATTCATGCATGATGACAATGAGTGAACCTTCCTTATAAAAAATGAAAGAGTGTGATTAATTGAATATATCTGGAAAGGAATTCAGTGGAATGTCAATTGAATCAGTTTAAATTAAGGGTTGCAACTGATTGAATGTGCATGAGCTTTTGATTGAATGCTTCTATAATTACTGATTGACTGGAGTTAGATGATTAATTTGATGAAGGAATTGGTTAACATTAAGCCTGGTCAATGCTTTAAGAAGTATGATGTTTTGCATAGATGGTTGATAAATTTACCTAAGTTATTAAGTTTAATTTAATGGTGCTAAGTGATTCTGCATTTGAACCTAACCGGTTATTTTCTGAATAAAAGTTTATTTGATTGCTTGAGGGCAAGCAATTGGTTAAGTTTGGGGTATTTTGTTAGCACCAAATTATATTTATTTATATTATATTATTTTATGTTATTTAAGTGTCTTTGGGTTGTTAATTAGTGTTTTTGCAGGTAAATTAAGCCCAATTGAGTTAAGTAAAGACCCATGTAAAAAATAAAGGTAAGAAGTAAAAATGATAATATTTGGCTTGTTACTTACCTGTTTTATTTATTTTTTTTACCTTCAGATCACATAAAAAAGGAAGGCAGCATGTGGAAGAAAAAGGAGGGAGCAAATCTGGACCGATGGATTAAAAAGAAATGGATGGCTGTGATATAAGGAGACTTTTCTGATGTTTTTGAAGAAAGAAGAGGATATATCAGATCAGATTCATAGATAATAGAGATGAGATATTAGAAACAGATAGAAAAAAAAGAAGAAGTTTTAGTCTGAGTTCTTTCTTTCGTGTTTACTTTTTGCTTCTTGAGAACACTTCTGGGTTTCTTGTGTGGGTTCTTGTTCGCGAGCATCTTCGTCCAACATCCTTGATCTCGGAGTGCCCTGACAACGCGTCTTCAAGGGAGAGGATCGAGGATCTGCATGCGAAGCGGTCGGTTTCCACACTCCTGCATATTGTTCATTGTAGATCTAGTTTAGGGTCCTTGATGTGTGAAGGACCGGTTCATTTCTGAAACTTGGTAATGTTTGTTTCTTTATTTTTCGGATTTGTAGTATTTCTGATAATGGATTTCTAAGTTCTTTTCTTTTATGGGTATGATTGAATGATTGGATGAATATTTCTTAAAGTTCTTCGTTATTGTTGTGTTTTCTCATTTGATTGATTCTTTTAATCTTTCAACTCAAGAGATTCATGGGAATGAAACTTGAGTTTTTCAACAGAAACAATTTGGGAAATGCGTTTCTGTTAAGAATCGATTGAACCCTTTTGGATTAGGGATAATCAAGGGTGATTTCTGATAATTTTTCTAAAAAGATTTGGGAACCTTTGGAAAAAGATCTTCTTGAATGTTAATGTTGATTCTGGGAAGTCTCAATTAAACTTGTTGTAGTATTTCGGAAATTGAGATAAATTCGCTGTAGCTTTGAACGAAATTTGCAGGAATGAAAATACTTTTGTGTCATCCATGATTTTGAATATACCCAGAAGCCCTTTTTACATTGATAAACACTTCTTTACTTTTAGATCATATTTTGATAGTTGAATAAGAATACAAAAAAATTCTCTGTTTACCCAAAACCAATTAAATTCCAATTGCAGAATTTTTAATTCAGATAAATAAAAAGAAAAATAATTCAACCTGTTCCCTGAGAACGATAACTCTTTTCTTTGGAAAATATACCTCTCAACAATACTCAATCACGAGACGTGCATGGCGCAAATATTTTTCTCCTCTCTTCTCTAAACTTTTCTTCATTTTTAATCATCCCCTCTCCCCTCTTTTGATGCAGAGATCGACCATTCGAGCGCATGTGGTATGTTAATTTTAGCCCGTGTCATTATTATTATGATAATTATTATTTTTATTTTCTTTAATGACATCATACTTTTAACATTATATTCATTACATAGAGTGATCGCAGGGAGACAGTTCTGCACATGGCATCGGACGAGGCGCAAGGTGCATTCTCAGACATATCTGGTCATGCAGGTGTGCTTTCTGATGAGGACATTGCTAGTTTAGCGGACGATGTGCATGGAGACGCACCTTCGGATGCAGCAGTTGCAGACCCTGGAGACGGTGGAGGCGACATTAGGCGTAACCCAGATAGACAGGCCAGGCGTGATGGACAACGACGTCTGTCATGGCCAACAACCCTATAATAACCACATCTTACCTGCGTACTCACACCTTCGCGCTGATCCATTTCTTCTTTTTTACATCTAAGACACATCCGGGAGAATGGTTGGGCCTTGACTGGGTGGGATGAAGTCTTCATTACCAATTGGATATCATTGACCAGAATATACCTGACATTGATATGATGCACTATATGCAGGATGAATGTATTGTAAGGGGTCATGATTTACTTGCATGCAGCAATCACATGACTACATGGGTACCTAAAAGCGGTAAACTCACCGCACTGACAGGCCCGATCAGCTAATGAAACCCACTATTTCTTTCCGCCTCTATGAGTTCTTTGATTGTAAGACTCTTGCACTTCAAATCTTGTTTTTTGTCTGTCACACGACGTAACAAAGTGGCAAATTTCTGGCACCTTTAAGAACCATAATTTTGTGGAAATGATTAAAAATTTTGTGGAGGGGATAAATGATTCTGACAAAACTTTTCAGGGAGATTTTTGAAGTTTTCCATAATTTTTATACATTTTTCGTTTTAATTAGAATGTCCCTTCGATCGAAAATGCTGTATGGGTCAATTTTTAAATTCTACAATAGATTGAAATAAGTACAATATACTATTTCTCCTAGAGAACCGTTGCTTCAAAATGCACAAGAGATTTTGCCCGTGAGTGAGTGTGAGAGTTGAAGTGAGGTGAGAAGAAAGGGGTGAGGAAATTACACAGCTTCATGTCATAAGAAACTGACAAGGTCACTTTTCTCTGAACTAAGTAATGAATGAGGCCAAACTGAGGTGAAGCTATTAAACACAGTGCATTATTAGACAGAATAATAGATTTTTGTTGTGATTTATTAATGTTTATCATAATCAGTATATATGCACTGGCATTAACACTTGAACTGCAGAAGAAACTAGAACAGACATGAGATAACGCGCTAGCTAGCTAGCTGGCTGGTGTTTTCAGAATCAGACTTTTTCCCATTACCATTAAAGCTGATACAAGTTACTGTACATGTACCATTTAAGATTCTAACTTGAAAATTTTGAGGACCCCACATGCATTTTAATATGTCTCTCTCGATAACTTGGGAACTTGTATTTCAATATGGCATTTGCATTTCAAAGGGTTAATATGGTCATTTCATGAAGTTTGTTTACTAGTTTGTTCGTGTTCATATTCATTTCCCTTCATTCTCATTGAAGGATAGGTATTATCCACTCACTCAGTGAGTTTAAAACCATGAATTAAAATTTAGAAATAAAAAAAAAATATAGAAAAAAAAGGATTTTGATAGTTTGAGACTTTGAATTTTTGAGAAGCACCAGCAAAGCAAATTGTTTTTTTTCTCTCCCACCAAAACAGAAACAAAAAATGGAAAAGTTGTACAGACATGGAAAAACTGGTTTTTTACTCAGATTCTCAACAACAGTACTCAACTTTGGTAGATTCTTCACGCTCACGAGTCTGTCAGAGGCATGACTAGATTGATTTCTGCTCTTCCGCAAATGTTTTGGATGGGAGTGGATTTTTTGTTTTTTGTGTAATATAAGCCCTTTGCTTAAACTTCTTTTCTTTCTTCCACGGGTCAACCATTCCAATTCTTCGATGCCACAGCAAAGAAAAACCTTTTAAATTTCTTTGATTCATTTTACTCATGTCATTTCTATGCTAGAAAGCGTTGAATTTATCTGAAAGGAAATTATCCAAATGGCACAATTTCATGTATTATCTTCAATAGTTTAACTTATCTTCTCCAATTATATATTAATTTGTCCGTCTTGTTGAACAAAATACCAAAAATCCTAAATTGATAAAACTATTGTAAGATGGCTCATTGACCGTTTCAAGAACCTTTTATCCGCTTGTAGAATTAGCCTTAGCCATAGGTTTATAGTGTCTTAACAAAATTATCCTGAAATGTCCAACAAATATATATATATATATATATATATATATATATATATATATATATATATATATCGATTTAGTGGATGTAAGGATTGGTGCAGTCATATAAAATTAGGTCGTCTTATAATGCAAAATTATCAAATATGGAGAATAATAACCATACAAATGTGAAAATAAATATGAAGTATTAAATATGGAGAATCATAACCATATAAAGTTGGAAATAAATATAATATTTTAATTTTCTATAATTAATTTTAAATGCGAATTACCTTTATCCCACCCAAAATGACGTAATTTTTAGGTAACTGCACCAATACTTATATACAGTCATGTTACAAATCATTCTGCGATTCATCACTGTTATGGATTGTATGATTCTTATTTACGACAAAGAACACAAAAAATTCATTGAAATCTTATGCATGTTTAAAAAAAATTAAAATAAAAAATACATCTATTATTTACGATTTTAAATTGGTCTTTTAAAAATGTGGGCGATATCAAACTAGTCATTTCGTAAAATTTATGTGACATTAATTTTGGTCTCTTATATATCTTTTTAAGGGATTTATTATTCTTATTTTAGTTAAGATAGAATTTATCTCCTACACACATAAATTTAGGATGAATCTCACTTTATTTTTTTTTTCTCCCCGTGAAAGTGGACTCCACGTGTACAAGTGAGTCGGTAAGAAATAATACTTATTCTCCTACTACATGAAAAAACTATTACCCATCTTTTAAATACTTATAAAATTAATTTGGCATCATAATTATTTGTTTTGGATGATTATAATGATAATTATAATTAGTCGATGATATATGATATACCTTAGATTTTTACGGAATAAAATATCCAACTTAATACTCGAGCTAGATAATTTGCACAACGCAATGGGAACCAAAAGTCACCATGCATGGACCGTTTCAATTATCTGCAAGTATCTAAAAGAAATGGGTGTTAATCTTTTCAATGCTTATATCCTCCGGTGATAGTTGCTATTGAAGCAACAAACGTTTGTTGTCTACCACTTAAAGCGAAAAATAAAAATCCTCAGGGTTGCATATATCATCTTCAGAGTTTACATATCATTTTCCAGTTTGCACATGACAAGCTTCAGTCGCGTTTACCATTATTTTTACATATATTGATTGTTAAGGAATTATTATCCTTAGTACAACAATCAAACTTACGTCTTAAGAATATAGTTTTTACATGATTCTTACAGACGAAAGCTTTTATTCGGAATCAATAAAATAAGGCAAATTCAATTGACGCCATATTGTAATGATAATTTCAGACAAAAGTACAAGGCAAGAACTAAATAATAACAAAAATAAAATTTAGGAAACTAAGGCAATGAAAACTCCGAGTCTCCTAGAAGGAAAATATACAAATAATGTGTCAACAAAAGCAATTATAGGAAACAAAAACAAATAAAAGTCCCACAACGAAAAAAATAAAACATCTAACAGTAACATGGAAGAATTAGAGAACTTAATTGGTATGAAACATATAGATATAGAAAATAAAATAAATTTGCATGAAATAAGCATTTTGTTCTTAGATTAATTAAAAAAACACATATTGCAATATTTGAATTGAAAGATAATTGTGTTGACTAATTTTGCAAAAAATTGTATATTTTTTTCTTTTGGTCAATGTTGATATCTTTGTTAAAAAAATATTTTCATCTATTAGTGTCAAACTCTTAATATTAAAAAATCTCTTTGTTTATAAACTTAATTACTATATATAGTAATAATAATAATTCTCAATCAATACAAAATATTATTAAAAAACATGAATGTCTAAAATATTGTCTTTTTTTTTTGGTAATTGGGAGGGCAAAGCCCAAACAAAAACAAAAGCAGAAACTACAAGCTAAGATGATGCATGTCAGATACAACATGCTCCATCAAAGTCCATGATTTAGTATCATTCCAAAAAACAGAAATACTAAAAGGGGATCAGGGAAGAAACGAAATTCTTCTAAATTCAGAGAAAAGCCAAGTTTGGCCAATCCATCTGCGCAAGTGTTGAGTTCTCTGGGAATGAAAACTGGGTACAGGCTTCCAAGGAACTGACCAGCACTTCTGATATTGTTGATTTGATAAGAGACGAGTAGCCACAGTGGGAAGGAAGGTTCTCTAAACATTGAAGAGCCTCCTTTGAATCACATCCAACCCAGATGTCTTTGCAATTCAATCTTACAGCAAGGTTAAAGCCATGATATAAACCCCAAATTTCCGCTTCTAAAGGTGTGCAAGAGCCAATGTTAAATGCAAAACCACCCATCCACTCTCCTGACGAAGAGCAAATAAAGCCACCACAGGTCCCTCTAAGGCTATTTGAACTGTAAGCACCATCTACAAACAACCTATATCCAAACAGATTCGGATTAAGCCCTGCCAACAAAACCGAGCTAGGCTGATCAGTATTAATAGAAATAAGAGGTGCTTCCATATTCCTCTTCATCTCAGTCAGATACAAGATGATGTGATGATTGGGATTTTGAGGTGCTGAAAAATTCTCCTCATGGATAGAGGCATTCCTCCATTTCCACAAAAACCAGCAAGTTACATAGAAAATTTCTTTCCATGAACTCCAAAAAGGGCTGGTTATGGGATATAGAATATTGAGCTTGAACCAATCCATTCCTTCACAAGAAAAGAAATTGTTTGGGATGCTTCCTGCAAACCATCCCTCCCAAATTTTCCTAGCCCAACTACAATCTCTTAGCGTATGAATTATAGTTTCAGGTGCACTATGGCACGAGTGGCAAAACTGCTCCCCTCCGCTCCAATGGCAAGTAGTATCTCTCACAGGAAGCTTATTCAGGCAAGCCATCCAGAGAAAGACTGCAATCCTATAAGGGCCTTTCCATTGCCAAAGAGAGGTCCACAGTTTATCAATACTGGCAGTGTTACTGGTAAGATGACAATAAGCATTTTTAACAATAGACTTGCTCGGACTGTTCCTCTTCCATTTTAAATTATCAGTATCATTACTCCCCACAGGAGGGATAATTTTTTCCAATCTATTTAGAATTACACTATCCAGAAATTCTGAAAGATACCTCCAATTCTAATCTCCGGTAGTTGATTCCACAATTTCCTTTAAAATATTGTCTTATGAATGCGATGGTTGTTATCAAGTTTCAATTTGTAACAGTCTTTTTATTATCTCACATTTTCAAAAAGGTCATATCCACCTTCGAGGCAACTTTTAAGTGATTTTACAAACTTTAGACCTTTCCTATTCCCAAGACACCAATTCACAAGTGATTAAAAATTTGGTTAAATAAAAATAGACTTCTTCCCTTCAGAAAGAAAATGAAGCATTTTCAGTAAAAACAAATAAATATAAGAAAGAAGAAGAAATCACTGCCTATAAATCACCAACTTGGGTATGCAGAAACTTTATCAGTTGCTGCTTCTTTCTTCTCATATCGGTACTCATCTTTGTTGTTGGTTTCATAAGTTTCTTTTTTTAAGGCATTTTTAATATTGTTTTAAGTGTTTACTGTGTTGTCCTTTCTCCGCTAGATCCATGCGCGAGGCGATCGTTGTAGATCTCGTGAGATGGAAACCATTAATGATGTTTTATATCTCTTCGCCTTCTCAGTTATGATTTGCTCTATTGTTTGCTGTGATGCTGATGATGGCTATTATAAATATTTACCGACTCTGATTTCCTTGATTAATGAGGTAAGAGTTTTCATCCTGATTTACATATATATTATTCTATCTAAATTTACTAGTACATGTTAGTTGAATATGTTAATAATAATTTTGCATAATTTATGAATAAAAAGATGTAAATATTGGCAAAATAATGTTATATTATAAATTATAAAATATTTTTGTCAATGTAGATATAATTGTTTTTTTTTTTAATAATCACAACAAGTTATTGGGCAAAAAAAATTAATTTATTATCTTTTTAATAAAAAAATTACGAATAAGTAGTCATTTTATAAAATATTACAAATCTATGGCACTCAAACACGTCCAAATGAGATGTGTTCGCATGGAGAGAGACACGTCCAATGTAGGACGTGACCAACTAGGGGGAACATGCCCAAACAAGAGTGTGACTCTCAGGAGAGAGACACGCCTCTCCGAGGGCGTGACCAACTGGGGGAGACACGCCCCATCAAGGGCGTGTCCTACTTGATCTATATATATATATATATGTCATTTTCACCTTTTTACCTCATTTCCACCCTCCCATCTTCTCTGTAAACCTCCTTCTCCTTCTCTCTAAATTTATTTTGGAAGCT
>JAVKPL010005420.1:0-10673 GCA_032173675.1 Gastrolobium villosum | reverse complement strand
TTGCACTTGAAGCATTCTGTCCTGCTAGCATAATTATGCACTCCACAGCCAATTCTGAAACATATGCACAAAGGGCAAAAAAGGTTAAAAAGTATTATTACAGTACTTCACATTTCTTATTGTGTAATATAATTAACTGAGTTATTTTATGTTGACTATCATCAATATTGTTCTTTCTCAACTATTCTGTCTTTTATCCTACAAATATACTGCTCCTTTCGTTCTTATCATCAATGTGCAAGGGCAAAGTTTGACTCACTCTGTCTCTCAGGGTGGAAGAAAAGTACTAGTATACCAAATTCAATTCATGGAAATGCAGCTTCTGTAGGTAAACTTAGTTGCATGTTTTTAAATTCAGCTTTTATGATAGTTGGATATAGCAACAGAATGCAGGCTATTTATTGAGCTAATGAGGTTAAGAAAATTACACGAACAGAAGCAAAACTATTTTAGTGCTGAAAATATATGAAGATATGTGACCTGACCTAGTGCAAATCCAGTCACCAGTCTTCCATCCTGGGGGGAAATTTCTATCAGATCCACCTCTAGAGGCCTCAATATTTGTCCCAAATCCACAAGAATAATCATCTTTCAATGCACCACATCTATAGCAGCTTGATCTGCTAGCATAGTTGTGAGCTCCATAATTCATAGCGGTGCAATACCAATCCCTTGCCAATGCTCAGTCCAGTTGCACTATAAGTTGATGGGTCAGGACCTCCAAATTTGGGGTATCCACAACTTTGACATGAACCCCTCTTCTTAAATTTATGTGCTGACAAGCATCACACATCCAATCTCCTCCAGATCAAATCTGTCATAATCTAATACTTTGGCATTTATAAATTTTCTACTTGAGCAAGTTGAAATTTTAAAATGAAATTGAGCCACAATATATATATATATATAAGCAAATCAAAAGGAAGGTACTCTTCTCTTCCAGGGGGTTGTCATGTCCCCTTCAGAAAATAACATAATAATTGTCCAATTCAAGCTGCTCCACTATTTTATGTGTCATCCGCAGGCAGGAAGAGTGTCCTTCTATAAGTTGTGTCACATCAACCTGCAAAGCAACAAAAGAAGATAGCACCTTCGAACAATACATCATTGCTAAGTAAACAATTGAATATAGCATAGGATGGAAAAAAGTTTACATTCTCAATACCGGGAAGATCAACAGGTTGGATTCGAGCTAATCCTTGAGAAAGTAAACTGTGGATGGGAAAATGTCAAAATATATGTAGGTTTTGGTTCCTCTCACTCAAAGTTGAAAATTTCACTTCTAAGCTGAAACTTAATATACTTTTTTTTCGAATAAACCACATCGAGACACAGACAGATCACATTAGAGGCATAGAAGTTGCACATCCATATAAGAAAGATATAAAATCAAAAAAAAAATTAAACTACTTCAGGATGGAAATCAATCCAGATGGAACAACAATCCAACTTTAAACCCATAACTTCAAATTTCTAAAACAAATTTTATACATGCATACATACATATAAACCTTAGATCTACCAATAAATCTCACCCTTCAGATTGAACCATATTATATACAACATGTCAACTTGAATTTTCACCATATTAATAGCCCTTAGTACCTGAACTATTGGCTGAAGTGCTTCCACACATTTTGCATTTGAGGGGTCTACCTCATAGTACCACCCATTGCAATTTTCTTTGGCTATCTGTGAAAGAGAATGCGATTGTAAGGCTTCATATTTAAACATATAAAAGAAACTACCTTCTTCCAATTTTTGTAAGGTTTCATATAATGCATTCGGCACCTTGAGCTTCAAGTACTGTAAAAACAAACAAATCATCACGAACAACCAATATCTCTCATCTTTTTGCATCAAAGCGAACTCTGTTTGCATCTCAAAGTAATCTCAGTACAACCAACACAAAGTGAACTCTGTTTGCATCAAAATAGAAAATTAGGAGAGATTAAAGGATCGTTTACTTTTTACCGGGAAAAATCGATGAGCTGGTTAACCATGAACCCAACGTCGGAAATGGTGGAGGTGGCATCGATTTTGGTACCGGCGAACATATGTGAAACCCTAAATAGAGAAATCAAAGAAGAAAGGGGATGAAAAAGCGAAGAATGAATAAACCCAAAATGAGGATTTTCTTTTATTGTTTCAGTGAGTAGATCCAAGCCTAAAAACAACAAACCTCAAAATTGGAGAGTGAAAGGAGAACCAAGCCAGTTAGCGAGAGCTTATAGCGTAACTCTGTGAGAATGAATAACTTTTTTGCCGTATTAGATTTTTTTTTTTTTGGAAAAGATCCTTATTAGATTTTTAATTGTAGTTTGATGGATAGTTTTATGAAGAATTCTGCACGTATTGCTGAATTTAACCTCCATTGTGAAAACCGACGTCATGATACCGCCAGCAAACCTCGAATTCTGCGTAGTGCCAAATTAATTGGGATCAGTGGTAGATGATTCCAAATAAAATATACGAAAGGGTTGAAAAAGGATAAAAATAAAAAATAAATAAAATAGTAATTATATATATAAGTGATAAAAGATGGGGAAAAGAAGAAAATGGGGAGATGAAGAGAAAAGAACTAAAAAAGAACCATTTGGAACATAGAAATAACAACGGCTCTAATCCTCTACCATGCATATAGGTTTGAGGTAATACCATGCATGTTCAACTCCCATAACTAAACCATCTTCTCAAGATGTCCTGAATTCTACAAACCGCGTGGAAAATGAGGTAATATGTGATCCTAACTTCTCTATAATTGATCCCTCTATTCCCACCGAACATATCCCCATGGTAAGAAGATCAGAAAGAGTTACAAAGGGAATTCCAAAAAAAATATATGAACCTAACCTACATACCTCTGTTAAGTACCCAATTGGAAATTATGTGTCAACAAAAAGGTTATCTGAATCATATGCAGTAGCCACTAATCAATTATCCAGTATTGGTATTCCTACAAATGTACAGGATGCAGTAGCTGACCCCAAATGGAAAGAGGCTATGGAAGTGGAAATGGAAGCTCTAAAAAGGAACTCTACATGGGATATAGTTCCTCTGCCTAGTGGAAAACAAAGTGTAGGATGCAAATGGGTATTCACTCTAAAACTCAAACCAGATGGGAGCTTGGATCGATACAAAGCAAGGTTGGTAGCAAAGGGGTACACACAGAAGTTAGGTATTGATTTTCAAGAAACATTTGCACCGGTAGCCAAACTGAATACTATCCGAATCTTGATATCCATGGCAGCCCAAAAGAATTGGCCATTGAAGCAATTTGACGTAAAGAATGCCTTCCTAAATGGAAATTTGGAAGAAGAAGTTTATATGGACATTCCCCCAGGTGTGGATTTCGGTTCCTCAGAAAAAAATGCAGTATGTAAGTTGAAGAAAGCCTTGTATGGACTAAAACAGTCCCCAAGGGCCTGGTTTGGCCGATTCTCTGTTGCTATGAAGAAGTTTGGATACAAACAGAGTAACTCTGATCACACTCTATTTGTCAAGCATAAAAACATCAAGGTAACAGTACTTATAGTGTATGTTGATGATATGATATTGACTGGTGATGACACAGATGAAATGCAAGCATTAGAAACTCAGCTAGCAACTGAATTTGAAATGAAGAATTTGGGTCAACTCAAGTATTTTCTACGAATTGAAGTAGCTAGATCTGATCAAGGTATATGCTTAACTCATAAAAAATATGTACTTGATTTGTTGAATGAAACTGGAATGCTAGCCTGTAAACCAGTAGACACTCCAATAGAGATGAATCATACCCTTGCAGTTTACCCCAATCAATTACAGGCTGATATTGGGAAGTATCAAAGACTCGTTGGAAAATTAATTTATCTAGCACACACTAGACCTGACATCTCATATGCAGTGAGTGTTGTGAGTAGATTTATGCATTCTCCAAGTGATGAGCATATGAACGCAGTGTATAGGATACTTAGATATCTGAAGGGAGCTCCTGGGAAAGGACTACTATTTACAAGAAATCAAAACTTATCAATCAAGGGATATACTGATTCTGATTGGGCTGGAGACAAAACTACAAGGCAGTCAACCTCTGGATACTTTACTTTTGTGGGAGACAACCTAGTTACTTGGAGGAGTAAAAAACAGAATGTAGTGGCAAGGTCTAGTGCTGAGGCAGAATTCAGAGGAATGTCTCATGGAATTTGTGAACTACTATGGATAAGAAATGTTCTTCAAGATATCGGGATTCACTGCGATGGCCAATGAAACTCTTTTGTGATAACAAGGCAGCCATCGAAATATCTCATAATCCTGTGCAACATGATAGGACCAAACATGTGGAAGTAGATAGACATTTTATTAAAGAGAAGTTGGATCAACAAATAATACAACTTCCTTTTGTTAAATCCAAAGATCAGCTCGCAGATGTGTTAACCAAAGCTGTTTCTGGAAAAGTCTTTGAGGAGATAATTAACAAGTTGGGTATGGTTGATATTCATGCACCAACTTGAGGGGGAGTGTTGAAAGGAAGCTTCTGGTGTTTGAATTACTGTTAGTTTGGATAAAACAGAATTAGTTCAAATTTTAAATGATTGTTTTGTTTGTTATAATATTGTTTGGCTAGTTCATATCTTACTGTAGAATATTCTGTAAATTTGTTAGGAAGTTTGTTAGTCATCCTTGTATATAAATTCCCTCATTCATGAGGAAGAAATCAATGAAGGAAAAATATTTCTTTTCTGTATTGAATTCTGACAGAAATGATGTGGATTGAGCTCATGGAGTGGATGAATCAACCAATATATTTGCTACTAAGGCCCAAATTCGACGAACCATAGAGGCTGAAGGAATTCCTTATACCTATGTGGTGGCCAATTTCTTTATTGGACACTTTCTACCCAATTGGTCAGATCTTAGAGCCACAGCTGCTCCGTTAGATATCGCTATTATCCTTGGTGATGGAAACCCCAAAGGTAAAAATATAGTTTTGCACCAAACAATATAAATTTACATATCACACATCTTCCTAATAACTTTTTCTTTATTAAACAGCTATTTTTAACAAGGAAGAAGATGTTGCTACTTATACCATCAAAGCAGTTGATGATCCAAGAACTTTGAACAAAAGTCTCTACATTAGACCGCCAGAAAATACCTTGTCATTTAATGACCTCATATCTATGTGGGACAAGAAGATTGGTAAGACTCTTGAAAGAGTATATATTCCAGAGGAGCAAGTTCTGAAGAAAATTCAAGGTTAATTAGTAATAATTAATGCAAATATTCAATATGAAGATTTTCACTTTTAGTTGTTGGTGATGTAATGTCAATATTTCTTTCACATTCACAAATTAAGTTCTTAGGGAATTTGAAATTCTGTGCATATAACTTCAAAATATGTGGCTATGTTGACAGTTGCAAGTTGTTTCCTGTTCTTGCTGAGTCCTCATTTCCCATTAATATGGCTTTGTCAATTTGTCACGCTGCCTATGTGAAGGGAGACCACACTAACTATGAAATTGAGCCCTCATTTGGTGTAGAAGCTTCAAAGGTCTATCCTGACGTCAAATACACCACTGTGGATGAGTTCATCAAGAAAAATAATGCTTGCGCACCATTTTATATACACCAATTTATATCAATTAAAGATATGCAATTTTTTTATTAAAAATGTATATTTTTTGATTAATAAAGTAGCAATAGGTTACTAGATTGTTAAACAGATAATATGGGTTAAAAAAATTATGTCATTAATCATTGACGGAAATCAATGGTTAATATGTGGTTGTAAGCAAAAGAGATCATAAATATAACACCTTTACACACACACATATAAAAGAAAAATATTTATCAAGCAGCTTGAGATATATTTATTTCCCTCTATAAAAAAATTAAGTCATTTTGTTTATTTGTTTCCTTATATTAATTGATTCACATTTGAATGATTATGATTTCTTTTTTCTCCATCTTCCTCTATAATCATTGATTCATCTTTATACGGTTATGATTTAGTAGACAGAGATAAAGTTATCTCAAACGGCTTGAGAAACGATAAGCTATATATATATATATATATATATATATATATATATATATATATATATATATATATATATGGATTTGGATCCTCTCAGGTGTAAAAGTGGTCATGTTATTTGATTACAACCACTTATTTAAAAATTGTACATTTTTCTCCCCCTATCTCTCTTATGTCATCAATAATAATTGATTGTGATTAAATAACAAGATCACGTGACCACTTTTATACATGAGAGAATCCAAATCCACACACACACACACACACACACACACACACACACACACACACACACACACACACACACACACACACACACACACACACACACACACACACACACACACACACACACACACACACACACACACACACACACACACACACACACACACACACACACACACACACACACACACACACACACACACACACACACACACACACACACATATAGTAGGGTTATATTGACAATTTTTTTTACAAACTTATAAACGTTAGGGGTGTAAATGGGCTGGGCTGGCCCGGCCCGGCCTACATTAAGCCTGGCCCCGGCCTACATTAAGCCTGGCTTGGCCCGACCTTTTAAAAAAATAGAGTAGCCTTAGACTTAAAAGAAAGCCCTTTTAACAAATAGGCCGTAGGCCACTTTTGGCAAGCCTGGCCCAAAGCCTTGTATGCTGGCCTATTTAATTTATTAAAAATAAAATAATAAAATAATATTTATTTTATGTGGCATGACAAAGTACCAATACGAATACCAACCCTAATTTTTATGTGCGCGCTTCTCACTCTTGGCTTCGTCTTTTCTCTTAAAACCCCTGTGCTTGTAGCCGGCAATTTCCAACAACCACCTCTGCTTGGTGTTTTAAAGATTTTTAGATGAATGACACTCTCTTGTAGACTTTATTTCAGCTTCCAGTAATTGTATTTTTCTTATTTTTCCCATTTCTTTGACTTTATTCCTCTATGATATACATTCTAGAGCTAGGATTATTATGTTGACTCTTTCTTGTTTGTCATTTTTTTCTTATGAGAAGTACTGGTGCATGCATGAATGGAACTTTCTTTGCTCTATATAATTATTTTTTTTGCTTATTATCTACAGTGGTAGGCCTACATGGCCTGTAGGCCATGTCGGGCTTTATTATTTTTATAAATGGGTCGGGCTTGGCCTACAAACAAAGCCTTTAATAGGTAAGATATGCTGAATTTTTTTACGTAGGCTTGGGCAGGAAGGCCAAAGCCCGGCCCATTTACACCCCTATATAAACGACTCTGATTTGTAAGCATGTGAAACCATTGATCTTTTTTGATTTAACGACTATCAGATAAGATGTTAAACTTCAAATTTGACAATGATATCAAAGGATCCTATCTTATATATAGAGTTTTATTTTTCTTATGTTGCATGAGACAAGTTGTCTCATGCAACACAAAAAAATGGGTGGGACCCACTTTTTTATTTTCTCTCTCTTTCTTTTTAGTGGGTCCCATCCACTTTTTGTGTGTTGCATGAGACAACTTGTCTCATGCAACATAAGAAAAATAAAACCCTATATTATATATATTAAAAATATTATTTAATATCAAAACGTGTCCAAACGTGTCGAAATTTAACATTTTTTAGAATTAACGTGTCGGGATATCGTGTCGTGTCCCGTATCTGTGTCCGTGCATCATAATAATTCATGCTCTCTCAGCTAATTATGTTAGGAATTCAAGTATAAATGACAAAGTTGTTTTAGAGGGCAATGTTTCTACATTGTATCGCGTCCATTTTTTCAATAATAATAACTTAAATTAAAATTTTCAAGTAAGGAGCAAAGTAAAATAAAAGGGGAATATGACTCTTCTGCAATAGGAAAAAAAATCTTTTTTCCTACCCACTCAATCAAAAATGGGACCCACCAAGAAACACAAGAATAAAAAATAAAACAGATGACAGCGCATCACATATGAGTCTGCAGAAAAAAGTTTTCATCTTCAACGGCATAAGACAATACAATCCCAAAATAAAAACATGAGGCTTCAATAGAAATGTAACAAAATTAGAATAGCTTCATTCATATATGGTCAGAACATCACTAGACACTACTACTCCTTGGTTTTTAATTTGGACAATGAAGTTTTACAATACTGAACCTTTATATATATATATATATATATATATATATATATATATGGGAAAAACTACTCTTATGTTACATGTGATAATTTTCTCTTCTACACACCATTCGATAACTGTGCCACCTTTTTTTCCGGGTGGTGGAGCCCACAAATTTATCTCTATGACATGAAATAACTTATCTCCTTTAACATCAGATTAATAAAACCCTATAATATAACAACTCATAATAACTTGTATACTTAAATCATAATGTTCAGGTTCGAATCACTTCTAAAGACCAACTCATAACAACTGTTCCCTTAGAACGATCTTGATCATCTGATCTATACTACCTAACAATAGTTCAAGAGAATAGCAGCACAATTGTATTAGAATTTTACAGAATAGTACAGAAGTGCAAAGATCATAGATTTACTCAAGTAGAAGTTTATCTTACTCGGGTAAATGGTCTAAGTATATACCAAAGCTAAGGGTCAGAGGTGGTCTTTAGAAGGTAGCAGTGTAGAATTAAATAGCAATAGTTGAAATGAACAGAACCAACAAACACAATGTGCAGATGAGATTTTGAAAGTAACACTTCAAGTACACTAGGAACAGCCTATATGAAAACTCGTTTAGTTAATATGTTCACCAAGAGAATTGGAAAATTTATAATCCAATTTAAGCTTGGCAAAATTAAAATTCAAACTTCAATCTATAATAGCTAGCAATGTTATGAATGAGTGACAAGGCAATGATATAATGCCATTGATATTCAGATGCTGTTGTTAATCCAAGGCTGAACGGAAACTGACAAAAGAAAAAAATACGAAAATAGATTTTGATTAGCAAAGCAAAATGCAGTTGAGAAGCTCTAAATCGAGTGATACAATTATATACACTTTGGTAACAAGCAGTGCAAATATGCAGATTTATTCCAAATATTCAGGTCACAGAATAATATCTTGAGTAATTCAAACAATGCAACAAGGACAAAAAATATCAGCAACCACAGATTCAAATATCAATTACTAGTGCACTTTTATGAAAGTGCTGATATTAGAATTGATATATCTAAGTGAAATGGTAGAGGGAGTGACCTATTCAATTGAAATTATGCACAAGATACAGCTTGTTAGTTGCAAATTTCACACAAAGAGCAGGTAAATTGGAACTCACTGTACACACTAAAACCACAATTTAATACCATAGGGGTCATCACACCTTCCCAATTTTGTGAGTTTAGTGCTGAACTTTGTGCCATTCACGCCTTGCCAATTTCAGGGTAAGGAAATGGCAAAGCAGGCAAGCAACGAATAGGCATTATTAATTTCAGTTACACATTTTCAAGCTGTGTTTAGAAATATAACAAGGAAATTTAGACGTAAATATGTGCGTGGCACATTTTCCCAACATTTCCAAACAAATCCTAAACTAGGGTGTCTAAGAATTCACTGATTGTGGTGTATTTCAGATGTGGATACAGTTCTGTACCATTCACACCAGAGGATGACTCAATATCAAAGTATGTGTGATCTCCTTTTATAAAAGCAGAATATATAAAAAGCATCTCGAAGTTGGCAGGGAAAGCAGTTCCTGCAATGTCAAAAAAATTACAGACGTTCATCAGAATTTTCCTCTTGCATTTTCTTTATGGATGCATATATTTAGGAAGAGACTTCATATCTATCAGTCAGTTTCCCTTATTGTATGATAGATTTTTTCATGTCTCCTAAAGTCTTAATTGACAAGAAGCAGCAACATAGTCAAGGGATAGATGTTTTGTTTATACTACTATGATACCTTTGATTTTCTTGAGCAACTCTTCTTCCGAGACATGCAATTTCTCAAGATTCTTCTTAATCTTAGTCTCCCACATCTCAACCAGCTCATTCAAAGAATAAACGTTTCCTGGGGGTCTCAAGTACAACACTTTATTTAACGTCCGGGGGTCATCAACTGCATTGATAGTAAAGGCTGCAACATCACTTTCCTTCATAAAGACAGCTGCAATGAAACCATTCATAAGCACCAAGTAAAAGAATAATAATAATAATAAAAAAACCACTCCCCATTGAACCCGACTAGCGAGTGTAGGGTGGAGGAAATCCTTGTACGTAGCCTTACCCTTGCATAATTGCAAAGAGGCTGTTTCCTGGATTCGAACCCATGACCTTTCAGTCATGAAGGAACGGAACCCAAGTAAAAGAATATCACTCAAATAACAATGGTCTTGATTAAGCAGACCTTTTGTATTCCCATCACCAAATATGGTGACCTTGTCCCTAGGAGGAGCTTTTAAGCCTGGCTGAGCAAGAGAAGGAAGCAAAACCCTCATAAAGAAATTGCAGGAAATGCAAGTATATGGAATGCCTTCAGCCTCCATTAGTGTCCTTATTTCAACTTTGGGTGCATAAAAATTGTAGCCATCATCAAGTTCAGAAGATACTTTAACCTTGGTCGGATCTGATCCAAATTCAGATGGGATGAACCTCTGAAGTGCACAACTAACAAGGATTAGTGAACACATTTAACAATTCAATA
>JAVKPL010005419.1:0-10622 GCA_032173675.1 Gastrolobium villosum | reverse complement strand
GGACTATGGACTATAGGCAGGAATTTCGTAGGCATGGTCTGTTTTGAGCTTCTTCATTGCAATCCCTTGTTCAATAGTAGTAACTTGACGTTGTCCATCTGTTTCTAGGTGTTATACATGGCACTGGAAAAGCGCTACAATTTCAGTCTTTCTGACCTTGATGTTGTTGCAAATGGATATTCGCATTTTCGAAGCTATCTTAAGGATGAAGACGGTAAGCACATAGGAAAATTGACCTCTTGGTATGTATTATTTTCTTATGAGAAATCCTAATTTGACGTCAAAACACAAAAAGTTTCATACACACAACATTTTGTGGGGCCCGCAACTTTTGAAAAAAAAAAAGAAAAAAACTACGGCACGTAAAACGAATCTCTATAACGCTTACACAATCATTTTTCCTACGATATAATTTTTATAAAACCCATAATTTATTGCAGAAATCGAAAGCCTTGAGTCTGTAACCAGGCCTAATTTTCTGGGGAAGCTGATGGACATCTCTCAAATTCCACAGTACGTTACAGAGTATGAAAGAGGAAATGATGTTGAGATTTGGCAGATCAAGTACTGTGGTCCAAAACATGAAGCCTAAGTTACTCGGGGATAAAATTGTGAAGTTGAATTCTAATACCAATGTTTTTTAGTGAAGTGTACTAGTGTATTATTATTATTATTATTATTATTAGATTTAAAATTAAGAGAATTTATGTGATTTTTTTTATAATGATATTATTATAAGTAATATAGTCTCTCCAATAAACTATTTTTCCCCCGCGAAAGTATCCCGTCCCTTTAGATTAACTGCAGATATATAGGAAAGAGTGGGAATGAACGAGTTGGCTTATTACAGGTCACTTATTTGTTAGGCTTGGATTTTTCAAGCCTATCTAATTCAATAAGTTAACGTTTGTGTCTTTAAAAAAAATAAAAAATACTTGGCCTATTAGGATGGTTTATTTATTTATTTAAATATAAATATATAATAAAAGATTTGTTATATTTATGTATTTTATTATGTGTGATAGGTTATTTGTAAGAATAAAAAGTCTTAGACTTATTTTTAGTTACAGATTGGATGCAGTTGTATTTAATAGTAATTAAAAATTTAGAGCGGTTAGATATTAGTGAGATCAATGACATAGATTAAATGTAATTTATATTGATGTAAAATAATCATGACCCTTATTAATTAATATATCATTATATCAAAAAAATTTGGTGGGATATATTTATTTTATAGATTATATAATAGTTTTAGAGTTCACTTTTTCTGCAGTTAATGCAGATAAGTTATCTGCTGGAAGCCCAAAATGACGTCATTTTGGGGCAAAAATCTTGGTGTTTTTGTAATTTTAATTTATCTCAGTGTTATAATAGTCTTTATATTTATAATTTTTTAAGATTTTAATACTAAAATAACGTCATTTTAGGAATAAGTGTAGATAACTTATCTGCATTAACTACAGAAATATTTTTCCCATAGTTTTATTAAGTATTATACTTATTTCAAAATTAAAAAATCTATTTTTTTGTATTTAAAGGCTTTAATGAAATTAAGGTTTTTAAATAATTTTTTTTTTATATTACAGAAAAATATTTCTGTAATTACTGCAGGTAATTTATTTGCATTTTCTCCCAAAATGTCATCGTTTTGGGATTGAGATATTAAAAATTTATAATTATAAAGACTATAATAACCTTGAAGTAAATTAAAATTACAAAAATATCATGATTTTCGTCTCAAAATAATGTCGTATTGGATTTACTGTAGATAACTTATTGATTACAGAAAAAATAAACCCTTTATATTGTCATAGAGAGGTTTATGTTAAATTCAATCTTACAAAACAAGTTTAAACTTATTTAGAGAAAGCTCCATCTAACTTAATTTAGCTTATATTTATCCATATATGACCAAAAAAAAAAAACTTCAATTTAAATTCTACAAGAAAATTGGACATAAGCCTTGGAATAATATGATTATTAGCATTTAAAATTGAAAAAAAAAATATAAAAAATTTAACAAGACGAAGAAAAGAGAATTTACTTATGAATTTGACCATCCCACATGTGACAGCATTGGACAAATCCTAAAAGAGCCTCAATTGAGTCTTTCCTGACAATAGCACCAAAAATTTATTCTTTAACTGGGCTAGCATTTGTTCGATACTGATTGGGTCTGTTGTGAAAAAAAATTTAATGTGCTCTTGAACTTTGTGGTCTTTTAAAACAAAATATGACACTTATATCTAATTTTAATTTTTTATTTTTTCTTTTCTCTCTTTTTTTTTTCTTTTTTTTTCTTTCTTCTTCTTTCCTCCACCCCACTGAATCCAAAGTGCTCCTGAAGCACTACATTTTTACTCCTGTCGTGGGTTCTAATTTATTGCACCGTGTTGGATTCTATTGCAGTGAGTCAGTGTCTAAGTCCCAGTTATTCCCAGTCCCAAGCATCCCTTTCAAATACCACGAAGTTGTGATTTATGAATAGTTCGGCAAGTACTACGCGGCGGTTAAGCTTCATCTCTCAGTCAAATCCACGAAGAGAGAGAACTGTTCTGATTTATGCTGCAAAGTATCTCGAGAAAAAGGAATAAAGAAGGCATCTAAAATAAAAGAGAGTAAACACGTTTTTGTCTTGTCAATATCTATGAAGTCCTTTTAGTACCTGATAATAAAAAATAACTAAAATTGGTTCCTAAAATTACAAAAAAAGGCTACGTTAGTCCTTTTTAGTCCAATTCGTGGCCATTTTTTTGTAATTTTAGAGACCGAATTTGATCTTTTTTTATTGCGAGGGACTAAAAAAGACTTCATGAATATTCTTTAGAGACCAAAATTGATGTTTACTCCAAAAAATAAAAATAAAAAATATGGCACGCTTCTCCATGAGTTTGCAGGTAAATAATTTCCTATTCATGTTACATAAAAATTGAATTTCCCATAAAAAAAATCGCCTTATTTATGTTGTTCTAATTTTCTACGTATCTTTTATTTATATCTATAACTCTCCGATATCGTTGATCAGAATTTTAAGGGAAAAAAAATGATAAAGGTTAGAGAATTATAGGCAAGGTAGGGATAAAATAATGAAGATAGAATAATATATCCTTAATAAATATTTTGCTTTTGAAAATTTTTAAGGGATGTTTGTTTCAGGATATCTCAAAATTTTCCTAGAGAAGTGCCTGGATTCTCGTTCTCCGCTTTTCCTAGAATTATAATGACTTTTACCTATGAAAAAGAGTTGCCTATCTAATTACAAATGCACGTAAAAAAGGTAGTGTTAACGAATACGGTTTGCAACATGATATTTCTTGGAAAAGTGGAGAAATTGAAAAAGTGGATGAATATTAAGACAAAAATACCCCTCTTCTTCACCGCACGTAACATTCAAAATTTTATAATAAGGTTACTTTCATAATTTCTATTTATTTTCCCATCAAATCTTTATTTTTAACCAAACATACACTCGTATTTAACCCAATTTCCTATTAATCTTTTGCGGTACCAAATAACTTTTTTTATAGTTTCCTACCAAACACACTTTTCTACCATTTTCCTATCAATTACATTTCCCTAAAGTAGTGTTTGGTTGGGGAGAAATTTTTTAATACTAGAAAAAATGTAAATACTAGGGATCTGCAGGAAAAGTGAGTTAGATAGGAAAGTTTTTAAAAAGTTGTTTAGTTGGACAAAATTCTACCAGGAAAATTGAATTAAATTTCTGAATGAGTGTTTAGTTGAAAATAAAATATTGATGAAAAAACTTAATGAAATTACAAAACTATCCTTGTAAAAACACCTTGTTTTATTACAACCTTCGATAATGTGTCTTTGTCTTCATTTATCCCATTTCTCAGAGCAATCCCACCTGTTCAGACGGCTTCTTCAACAGTGCAGAAACCAATTTTTTGCTTATCTTCCTGATTTGCTAGGCAAAGCTCTTTGATGGGAAAATCTACCCAAAAACTTCAACCAAACGTGGTTTCATCATATACCCACATGCACTTGGCCAATAAAATTTTCACTTCTCCCCAACCAAACGGCCCGGAGAATTGAAGTGATATCTATGCAACTTGACTTTTCAACATCAGTGTGGCTTTATGTATAAGATTGTTGCGTTTTGTTTCTCTTTTTCATATATTCATTTTTGTTTCCTTTCCCTTTTTTTTTATATTTATGTTATTTTTTTTTGCTTTTTATATAAGTTATGAATTATTATTTTTCTTTAATTTTTTTAAACTAAAAATATAAGGTCGCTGAACTGTGATGATTTGTTAGTCCCATTACTTATTGATATTTTATTTGTAATATTTAAATAATTTATTACTTGGGGCAGGTTATTCTTACATAGAAAAGTCTTTTATCTTTGGTTATTATTTTTTTTTGGTAATCTTGGTTATTAATTTACTTATATCAAATGATTCATAAATTTAAAAAAAATTAAAGTTATTATATATAAGTGGGATAGTGTAAAATGATCAGGACTCTTATAATTATTCATTAATATATTAATATAGTTATTTATTTTTTGGAGGAATATATTCGTTTTATACATTGAATATATTAATATATCTATTTATTATTTTATTAAATATTATACTTACCTTAAAATTGAGAAGTCTGATTTTTTTACCTATTTAAAGGCTTTAATGAAATTAAAGTTTTAAAATAATTTTTTAGACTTCTATGTTATCATAAACTAAAATCATGAAGACTTGGGCTTGTTATTAATAGATATAAAGCTTGTAAAAAAATTTAAGAGAGAATTGTAGTGATACGATATCTATGCAACTCGACTTTTCAACATCTGTGTAGCTTCGTATATAAGTTTGTTTCCTTAAGGTAAATTTATTTATTTATTTATTTTGTTCCTCTTTTTCGTATATTAAATTTTGTTTCTTTTTAGTATTTTTTGATATATATGTGATTCTTTTTTTACTTTTCCTATAAGTTAAATTATTATTTTTCTGTTATCAAAAAAAAATTATTATTATTTTTCTTTATTTTTAAAAAAATAAAAATATAAGATCACTGAAGTGTGATGATTTGCTAGCCGCATTGCTGATTGACATTTTCATTGTGATAACCTCGTTAATCTAAGATTATATATTTGAAAATAAAAAATGAGATGGCTGAATTGTGATGATGATTCATTAGCCATATGGTTTAATGAAAGGGGTAGGATATACTTATTATTAGTTTTTATCACTCAATTTTAATTGTTGATTTTTGTCGATCTGACAGTTATAATTTATTGAAAATTAATAATTAATTAATAAATGTCGCTCAATAAATTATAACTGTCAAATTGATAAAAATCAACGGTTAAAATTTGATAATAAAAAGTGATAAATTTTATTGGGGATAAGTGAATTTTTCCGTAACTAAATTGTGAGGGTTTATTAGTCCTGCACCTTATACATATGGACATTTCAGATGTGATAGTTTAACAATCTAAAATTTTAAAATTTAATTAAGCGAATTTTTTTAAGGAAGTTATATTTTTGAAAAAATAAAATTAACTAACAAATATTAAAAAAAAGAAGACATAAATTTAAGTTGTCCGGTGCACGATATTCTATTTTCACAATTTTTTTTTATAAATAATCATTTCATTCATTTAATTTTTTTTGGTTAAAATTTATTCATAATTTACTCTCACCATTTCTTAAATGGATGTATAACATGTAGTGAAATTAATTTTCTATTCAAAATTAGATTCATTAATCTTGATTTCAACTTAAAAAACGCTAGTATATTAAACAAAATAGTGTTCCAATTTTATTTTATTTTATAACAGTTTTATTTTAAATTTACGTGAATTTTCTATTGAGTTTTTGAAATTTTCCCTTCTTTGTATTCCCCTTTGCAGAAATCGAAAGCCTTGGGTCTGTAACCAGGCCTAATTTTCTGGGGAAGCTGATGGACCTCTCTCAAATTCCACAGTACGTTAGACAGTATGAAAGAGGAAATGATGTTGAGATTTGGCAGATACTGTGGTCCAAAACATGAAGCCTCAGTTACTCGGGGATAAAATTTTGAAGTTGAATTCTAAGACCAATGTTTTTTAGTGAAGTGTACTAGTGTATTATTATTATTATTATTATTAGATTTAAAATTAAGAGAATTTATGTGATTTTTTTTATAATGATATTATTATAAGTAATATAGTCTCTCCAATAAACTATTTTTCCCCCGCGAAAGTATCCCGTCCATTTAGATTAACTGCAGATATATAGGAAAGAGTGGGAATGAACGAGTTGGCTTATTACAGATCACTTATTTGTTAGGCTTGGATTTTTCAAGCCTATCTAATTCAATAAGTTAACGTTTGTGTCTTTAAAAAAAAATAAAAAATACTTGGCCTATTAGGATGGTTTATTTATTTATTTAAATATAAATATATAATAAAAGATTTGTTATATTTATGTATTTATTATGTGTGATAGGTTATTTGTAAGAATAAAAAGTCTTAGACTTATTTTTAGTTATAGATTGGATGCAGTTGTATTTAATAGTAATTAAAAAATTAGATCCGTTAGATATTAGTGAGATCAATGACATAGATTAAATGTAATTTATATTGATGTAAAATAATCATTACCCTTATTAATTAATATATCAATATATCAATCTTTTCGTGGGATATATTTATTTTATAGATTATATAATAATAGTTTTATTAAGTATTAAACTTGTTTTAAAATTAACAAGTCTATTTTTTTCGTATTTAAAGGCTTTAATGAAATTAGAGTTTTTAAATAATTTTTTTAGACTTTTATATTAGAGAAAAATATTTTTGCAATTACTGCATATAAGTTATCTGCATTTACTCTCAAAACGTCGTCGTTTTATGATTGAAATATTAAAAAATAATTGTAAAGACTATAATAATTCTGAAATAAATTAAAATTACAAAAATACTATTTTCGTTTCAAAATGACGTCGTATTGAGTTTACTGCAGATAACTTACAAACAAATCCCTTATATTATCATAAAAAGGTTTATGTTAAATTCAATCTTACAAAACAGGTTTAAACTTATTTAGAGAAAGCTTCATCTAACTTAATTCAGATTATATTTATCCATATATGACAAAAAAAAACTTCAATTTAAATTCTTCAAGCAAATTGGATATAAGCCTTGGAATAATATGATTATTAGCATTTAAACTTGAAAAAAAAAAAATTTAACAATTCAGGACGAAGAAAAAGAGAATTTACTTATGAACTTCACCATCCCACATGTGACAGCATTGGACAAATTCTAAAAGAGCCTCAGCTCAATCGTTTTTTCGGAGGAGAAGTTGCTTTAACTGGGCTAGCACTTGTTCGATAATGATCGGGCCTGTCGTGGGTTCTAATTTATTGCACCCTGTTGGATTCTATTGCAGTGAGTCAGTGTCTCAGTCCCAGTTATTCCCAGTCCCAAGCATCCCTTTCAAATACTACGAAGTTGTGATTTATGATTAGTTCGGCAAGGACTACGCGGCGGTTAAGCTTCATTTCTTTAGGATTTTGGTCTTTGTCAGTCAAATCCACGAAGAGAGAGAACTGTTCTGATTTATGCTGCAAACTGCAAAGTATCTCGAGAAAAAGGGATAAAAAAGGCACCTAAAATTTCGCCTTATTTATGTTGTTCTAAATTTGTACATATCTTTTATTCATGTCTATAACTCTCTAATATCTTTATATCAGAATTTTAAGAGAAATGAGAAATGATAAAGGTTAGAGAATGATAGGCAAGGTGGGGATAAAAAGATATAGGTAGAATAATATATCCCTATTAATAAATATTTAGCTTTTGAAAATTCTTAAAAGAAAATTGAAGTGATATCTATGCAACTTAGCTTTTCAACATCAGTGTGGCTTTATGTGGCAAAAAAATTTATTTATTGCATTTTAATTAAATAATTACATATTTATTGTAGTTTTGAGAATAATTACGAATTTATTGACGTCCTTTTTTGGCGTCACATGTGACGCCCGAGTGAGGCATCTCACCCTAAGGGAAGACGTCTCAATCAAAAGGGACGTCTCATGTGTGCGCTATAAAAACCTTCGCTTTTATCATTTCACTCCTCACTTTTTCACCTTTCTCTAACCTTTCTCTATGCACGGTTCGTAGCGAAGCTCTGCCAACTTAGGTAAGTTCGTAATACCTGCTATGTATACATTTAAATTACAATGCTAGTTCATAATACATGTTAGGATTGATCGTATATTAGAGACTTAGAACATTAGGATAGTCACTTAGAAATTTTATGTCATGCTATGAATGTTGTAATGATAAAGTAAAATTTTTGTTACGTAGTTATTATTATTAATATTTAATTATGCATTGGGGTTTAGCATATTAATTAGTGACTTAGAAAATAGTAAAGTGACTTCGTAAATTTTATATGATGTTATTTATGCGGGAGTGTATTGATAATTTTGTAGTCAGTTAGGTGTGATGATTAGTACATATTTATGAAGTTATTAGTGGCTTAGGATTAAGTATTATGTCAGTATGATATTATTTTTGTCCGATGTTTAATATTATTTAATTACAAATAAATGATCGTATTACGTATTAACATCATTTCATTAATTTCGATTTTAGTCAAATAATGGGTTTATGCTTAATTTTTTTGATAATAAATAATGGCATTGCTTAATTAATTTATAAATAAAATGGGGCATTACGTTTATAAAAAAAATGGGGCATTACATCTGATTAATTTCAATGTTGCTTTATGTATAAGATTGTTGCGTTTTGTTTCTCGTTTTCATATATTCATTTTTGTTTCTTTTCCCTTTTATAATTTTTTTATATTTATGTTATTCTTTTTTGCTTTTTATATAAGTTATGAATTATTATTTTTCTTTATTTTTTTAAACTAAAAATATAAGGTCGCTGATCTGTGATGATTTGTTAGCCCCATTACTTATTGATATTTTATTTGTAATATTTAAACAATTTATTACTTGGGGCAGGTTATTCTTACATATAAAAGTCTTTTATCTTTGGTTATTAATTTACTTATTTCAAATGATTCATAAATTTAAAAAAATTATAAGTTATTATATATAAGTGGGATAGTGTAAAATAATCAGGACTCTTAGTCATTAATATATTAATATAGTTATTTATTTTTTGGAGGAACATATTTGTTTTATACATTGAATATATTAATATATCTATTTATTCTTTTATTAAATATTATACTTATCTTAAAATTGAGAAGTCTAATTTTTTTTTACCTATTTAAAGGCTTTAATGAAATTAAAGTTTTAAAATAATTTTTTAGACTTCTATATTATCATAAACCAAAATCATGAAGACTTGGCTTGTTATTAATAGATATAAAGCTTGTAAAAAAATTTAAGAGAGAATTGTAGTGATATGATCGATATCTATGCAACTCGACTTTTCAACATCTGTGTGGCTTCGTATATAAGTTTGTTTCCTTAAGGTAAATCTATTTATTTATTTATTTTGTTCCTCTTTTTCGTATATTAAATTTTGTTTCTTTTTCTTTTTAGTATTTTTTAATATATATGTTATTCTTTTTTTACTTTTTCTATAAGTTAAATTATTATTTTTCTTTATTTTTAAAAAAATAGAAATATAAGATCACTGAAGTGTGATGATTTGCTAGCCCCATTACTTATTGACATTTTCATTGTGATAACCTCGTTAATCTAAGATTATATATTTGAAAATAAAAAATGAGATGGAAGCCATATGGTTTAACGAAAGGGGTAGGATATACTTATTATTAATTAAGTTTATTATTTTTTTTCACTTAATTTTAACCGTTAATATTTATCAATTGACGGTTATAATTTATTAAATGTAATCCAATAAATTATAACTGTCAAATTGATAAAAATCAACGGTTAAAATTTGATAATAAAAGTGATAAATTTTATTGGGGATAAGTGAATTCTTTCCATAACTAAATTGTGAGGGTTTATTAGTCCTGCACCTTATACATATGGACATTTCAGATGTGATAGTTTAACAATCTAAAATTTTAAAATTTAATTAAGCGAATTTTTTTAAGGAAGTTATATTTTTGAAAAAATAAAATTAACTAACAAATATTAAAAAAAAGAAGACATAAATTTAAGTTGTCCGGTGCACGATATTCTATTTTCACAATTTTTTTTTTATAAATAATCATTTCATTCATTTAATTTTTTTTGGTTAAAATTTATTCATAATTTACTCTCACCATTTCTTAAATGGATGTATAACATGTAGTGAAATTAATTTTCTATTCAAAATTAGATTCATTAATCTTGATTTCAACTTAAAAAACGCTAGTATATTAAACAAAATAGTTTTCCAATTTTATTTTTAATTTACGTGAATTTGATAATAACTCAATTGTTTTATTTATTTCAGTTGTCAAGTTTAATTATATTTTTTGTTTTTCATTTCACTTATTTTGAAACTCTTATCCTTGGTCATGTCTTGACCAATTTTCCTTTTTCTTTTTTGTTAAATGAATGGTTAACAAATCTTCTTACACATTCTTTAATCGCAATTGTAAAAAATATAATAAGAGTATGATTGAAATTCTTTCATTGTCATACATCTTATATTGAAGTTGGATAGTTGAAAA
>JAVKPL010005418.1:0-108805 GCA_032173675.1 Gastrolobium villosum | reverse complement strand
TCATCAGCTTTCGACGGAATTCGTTTTCCGTCGAAAAACTTCACAAAATGAATTTCTTTTGCAATTTATTTTATTCATCCATTTTCGACGGAATTCATTTTCCGTCAAAAATCTTCGACGAACTCGATTTTCGTCGAAAAACTTCACAAAATGAATTTCTTTTGCATTTGTTTTATTCATCAGTTTTTTACGGAATCCATTTTCCATCGAAAAACTTCACAAAATCAATTTCTTTTGCATTTGTTTTATTCATCAGTTTTCGACGGAATTCGTTTTACGTCGAAAAACTTCACAAAATGAATTTCTTTTGCAATTTATTTTATTCATCCATTTTCGACGGAATTCGTTTTCCGTCAAAACTCTTCGATGAAATCCATTTTCGTCGAAAAACTTCACAAAATCATTTGCTTTTGCGTTTATTTTATTCATCCATTTTCGACGGAATCCGTTTCCCGTCAAAAAACTTCACAATATCAATTTCTTTTGCATTTATTTTAATCATCCATTTTCGACTGAATCCATTTTCTGTCAAAAAACTTCACAAAATCCATTTCTTTTGCATTTATTTTATTCATCCATTTTCGACGAAATTCATTTTCCGTTAAAAATCTTCGACGGAATCCATTTTCCGTCGAAAAACTTCACAAAATCAATTTCTTTTGCATTTATTTTATTCATCCGTTTTCAATGGAATTCATTTTCCGTAAAAAATCTTCGACGGAATCCATTTTCCGTCAAAAATCTTCTATGGAATCCATTTTCCGTCGAAAAACTTCACAAAACAATTTCTTTTGCATTTATTTTATTCATCTGTTTTCGACGGAATACATTTTGCGTCAAAAATCTTCAACGGAATCCATTTTTCGTCGAAAAATTAATAAAATCAATTTCTTTTGCATTTATTTTATTCATCCATTTTCAACGGAATTCATTTTCCGTCAAAAATCTTCGACGAAATCCATTTTTCATCGAAAAATTAATAAAATCAATTTCTTTTGCATTTATTTTATTCATCCATTTTCGACGGAATTCATTTTCCGTCAAAAATCTTCAACGGAATCCATTTTCCTTTGAAAAACTTCACAAAATCAATTTCTTTTGCATTTATTTTATTCATCCGTTTTCGATGGAATTCATTTTCCGTCAAAAATCTTCGACGGAATCCATTTTCCGTCATTTTCTTTCGAAAAACTTCACAAAATCATTTTCTTTTGCATTTATTTTATTCATCCGTTTTCGACGGAATACATTTTTCGTCAAAAATCTTCAACGGAATCCATTTTTCGTCGAAAAATTAATAAAATCAATTTCTTTTGCATTATTTTATTCATCCATTTTCAACGGAATTCATTTTCCGTCAAAAATCTTCGACGGAATCCATTTTTCGTCGAAAAAATTCAGAAAATCAATTTCTTTTGCATTTATTTTATTCATCCATTTTCGACGAAATCCGTTTTCCATCGAAAAATTCAAAATATCAATTTCTTTTGCATTTATTTTATTCATCCATTTTCGACGAAATTCGTTTTCCGTCAAAAAACTTCACAAAATTAATTTCTTTTGCATTAATTTAATTCATCCATTTTCAATGGAATTCATTTTCCGTCAAAAATCTTCGATGGAATCCATTTTTCGTCGAAAAAATTCAGAAAATCAATTTCTTTTGAATTTATTTTATTCATCCATTTTCGAAGGAATCCGTTTTCCATCGAAAAATTTCACAATATCAATTTCTTTTGCATTTATTTTATTCATCCATTTTCGACGGAATCCATTTTCCGTCGAAAAACTTCACAAAATCAATTTCTTATGCATTTATTTTATTCATCAGATTTTGACGGAATCCATTTTCCGTCGAAAAACTTCACAAAATCAATTTCTTTTGGATTTATTTTATTCATCAGTTTTCGACGAAATTCTTTTTCCGTCGAAAAACTTCACAAAGTCAATTTCTTTTGCATTTATTTTATTCATCCATTTTCGATGGAATACATTTTCCGTCAAAAATCTTCGACGGAATCCCTTTTCCATCAAAAAACTTCACAAAGTCAATTTCTTTTTCATTTATTTTGTTCATCAATTTTCGACGGAATCCATTTTCCATCGAAAACTTCACAAAATCAATTTCTTTTGCATTTATTTTATTCATCCATTTTCGACGGAATCCATTTTCCGTCAAAAAAACATCACAAAATCAATTTCTTTTGAATTTATTTTATTCATCCATTTTCGACGGAAGACATTTTTCGTCAAAAATCTTCGACGGAATCCATTTTCCGTCGAAAAACTTCACAAAATCAATTTCTTTTGCATTTATTTCATTCATCAGTTTTCGACGGAATCCATTTTCCGTCGAAAAACATCACAAAATCAATTTCTTTTGCACTTATTGTATTCATCAGTTTTCGACGAAATTCTATTTCCGTCGAAAAACTTCACAAAGTAAATCTCATTTGCATTTATTTCATTCATCCATTTTCGACGGAATACATTTTCCGTCCAAAATCTTCGACGGAATCCCTTTTCCGTCCAAAAACTTAACAAAGTCAATTTCTTTTGCATTTATTTTATTCATCAGTTTTCGACGGAATCCATTTTCCATCGAAAAACTTCACAAAATCAATTTCTTTTGCATTTATTTTATTCATCCATTTTCGACGGAATCCATTTTCCGTCGAAAAACTTCACAAAATCAATTTCTTTTGCATTTATTTTATTCATCCATTTTCGACGGAATCCATTTTCCGTCAAAAAACTTCACAAAATCAATTTCTTTTGCATTTATTTTATTCATCCATTTTCCGTCAAAAAACTTTACAATATGAATTTATTTTCCGTCGAAAAACTTCACAAAATCAATTTCTTTTTCATTTATTTTATTCATCAGTTTTCGACGGAATCCATTTTCCGTCAAAAAACTTGACAAAATCAATTTCTTTTGCATTTATTTTATTCATCAGTTTTCGACGGAATCCATTTTCCGTCGAAAAACTTCACAAAATCAATTTCTTTTGCATTTATTTTATTCATCAGTTTTCGACGGAATTCGTTTTCCGTCGAAAAACTTCACAAAATGAATTTCTTTTGCAATATATTTTATTCATCCATTTTCGACGGAATTCGTTTTCCGTCAAAAATCTTCGACGAACTCCATTTTCGTCGAAAAACTTCACAAAATGATTTTCTTTTGCATTTGTTTTATTCATCAGTTTTTGACGGAATCCATTTTCCATCGAAAAACATCACAATACCAATTTCTTTTGCATTTATTTTCTTCATCCATTTTCGACTGAATCCATTTTCTGTCAAAAAACTTCACAAAATCCATTTCTTTTGCATTTATTTTATTCATCCATTTTCGACGAAATTCATTTTCCGTCAAAAATCTTCGACGGAATCCATTTTCCGTCGAAAAACTTCACAAAATCAATTTCTTTTGCATTTATTTTATTCATCCGTTTTCGATGGAATGCATTTTCCGTCAAAAATCTTCGACGGAATCCATTTTCCGTCAAAAATCTTCTACGGAATCCATTTTCCGTCGAAAAACTTCACAAAATCATTTTCTTTTGCATTTATTTTATTCATCCGTTTTCGACGGAATACATTTTTCGTCAAAAATCTTCAACGGAATCCATTTTTCGTCGAAAAACTTCATAAAATCAATTTCTTTTCCATTTATTTTATTCATCCATTTTCAACGGAATTCATTTTCCGTCAAAAATCTTCGACGGAATCCATTTTCCGTCGAAAAACTTCACAAAATCAATTTCTTTTGCATTTATTTTATTCATCCATTTTCGTCGGAATTCATTTTCCGTCAGAAATCTTTAACGGAATCCATTTTCCGTCGAAAAACTTCACAAAATCAATTTCTTTTGCATTTATTTTAATCATCCGTTTTCTATGGAATTCGTTTTCCGTCAAAAATCTTCGACGGAATCCATTTTCCGTCAAAAATCTTCTACGGAATCCATTTTCCATCGAAAAACTTCACAAAATCATTTTCTTTTGCATTTATTTTATTCATCCGTTTTTGACGGAATACATTTTTCGTCAAAAATCTTCAACGGAATCCATTTTTCGTCGACAAATTAATAAAATCAATTTCTTTTGCATTTATTTTATTCATCCATTTTCAACGGAATTCATTTTCCGTCAAAAATCTTCGACGGAATCCATTTTTCGTTGAAAAAATTCATAAAATCATTTTCTTTTACATTTATTTTATTCATCCGTTTTCGACGGAATACATTTTTCGTCAAAAATCTTCAACGAAATCCATTTTTCGTCGAAAAATTAATAAAATCAATATCTTTTGCATTTATTTTATTCATCCATTTTCGACGGAATTCATTTTCCGTCAAAAATCTTTAACGGAATCCATTTTCCGTCGAAAAACTTCACAAAATCAATTTCTTTTGCATTTATTTTATTCATCCATGGAATTCATTTTCCGAAAAATCTTCGACTGAATCCATTTTCCGTCAAAAATCTTCTACGGAATCCATTTTCCGTCGAAAAACTTCACAAAATCATTTTCTTTTGCATTTATTTTATTCATCCGTTTTTGACGGAATACATTTTTCGTCAAAAATCTTCAACGGAATCCATTTTTCGTCAAAAAATTAATAAAATCAATTTCTTTTGCATTTATTTTATTCATCCATTTTCAACGGAACTCATTTTCCGTCAAAAATCTTCGACGGAATCCATTTTTCGTCGAAAAAATTCATAAAATCAATTTCTTTTACATTTATTTTATTCATCCATTTTCGACGGAATCCGTTTTCCATCGAAAAATTTCACAATATCAATTTCTTTTGCATTTATTTTATTCATCCATTTTCGACGGAATTCATTTTCCGTCGAAAAACTTCACAAAATAAATTTCTTTTGCATTAATTTAATTCATCCATTTTCGACGGAATACATTTTCCGTCAAAAATCTTCGACGGAATCCATTTTCCGTCGAAAAACTTACAAAATCAATTTCCTTTGTATTTATTTTATTAATCCGTTTTCGATGAAATTCTTTTTCCGTCGAAAATCTTTACAAAATCAATTTCTTTTGTATTTATTTTAGTCATCTGTTTTCGACGGAATAGTTTTTTCGTAAAAAATCTTCGACGGAATCCATTTTGCGTCGAAAAACTTCATAAAATCGATTTATTTTGCATTTATTTTATTCATCCATTTTCGACGTAATTCATTTTCAAAAATCTTCGACGGAATCCATTTTCCGTCGAAAAACTTCACAAAATCAATTACTTTTGCATTTATTTTATTCATCCGTTTTCGACGCAATTCTTTTTCCGTCGAAGAACTTCTCAAAATCAATTTCTTTTGCATTTATTTTATTCATCCGTTTTCGACGGAATACATTTTCCGTCAAAAATCTTCGACGGAATCCATTTTCTGTCAAAAAACTTCACAAAATCAACTTCTTTTGCATTTATTTTATTCATCCATTTTCGATGGAATTCATTTTCCATCAAAAATCTTCTACGGAATCCATTTTCCGTCGAAAAACTTCAAAAAATAAATTTCTTTTGCATTTATTTTATTCATCCGTTTTCGACGGAATCTGTTTTCCGTCGAAAAATTTCACAAAATCAATTTCTTTATCATTTATTTTATTCATCCATTTTTGACGGTATTCGTTTTCCGTCAAAAATCTTCGACGGAATCCATTTTCCGTCGAAAAACTTCACAAAATCAATTTCTTTTGCATTTATTTTATTCATCCGTTTTCGACGGAATTCATTTTCTGTCAAAAATCTTCGAAGGAATCCATTTTCCATCAAAAATCTTCTACGGAATCCGTTTTCCGTCGAAAAACTTCACAAAATCAATTTCTTTTGCATTTATTTTATTAATCCGTTTTCGACGCAATTCTTTTTCCGTCGAAAAACTTCACAAAATCAATTTCTTTTGCATTTATTTTATTCATCCGTTTTCGACGGAATACATTTTTCGTCAAAAATCTTCGACGGAATCCATTTTCCATCAAAAATCTTCTACGGAATCCATTTTCCGTCGAAAAACTTCATTTTCGACGGAATTCATTTTCCGTTAAAAATCTTCACAAAATCAATTTCTTTTGCATTTATTTCATTAATCTGTTTTCGACAGAATAGATTTTTCGTCGAAAAACTTCATAAAATCAATTTCTTTTGCATTTATTTTATTCATCCATTTTCGACGGAATTCATTTGCCGTCAAAAATCTTCAACGGAATACATTTTTCGTCGAAAAACTTCATAAAATCAATTTCTTTTGCATTTATTTTATTCATCCATTTTCGACGGAATCTGTTTTCCGTCGAAAAACTTCACAAAATCAATTTCTTTTTCATTTATTTTATTCATCCATTTTTGACGGTATTCGTTTTCCGTCAAAAATCTTCGACGGAATCCATTTTCCGTCGAAAAACTTCACGAAATCAATTTCTTTTGCATTTATTTTATTCATCTGTTTTCGACGGAATTCATTTTCTGTCAAAAATCTTCGACGGAATCCATTTTCCATCAAAAATCTTCTGCGAAATCCATTTTCCGTCGAAAAACTTCAAAAGATCAATTTCTTTTGCATTTATTTTATTAATCTGTTTTCGACGCAATTCTTTTTCCGTCGAAAAACTTCACAAAATCAATTTCTTTTGCATTAATTTAATTCATCCGTTTTCGACGAAATACATTTTCCGTCAAAAATCTTGGACCGAATCCATTTTCCGTCGAAAAACTTCACAAAATCAATTTCTTTTGCATTTATTTTACTCATCTGTTTTCGATGGAATTCATTTTCCGTCATAAATCTTCGACGGAATCGATTTTCCGTCAAAAATCTTCACCAAAACAATTTCTTTTGCATTTATTTTATTCATCCGTTTTCGACGGAATTTGTTTTCCGTCGAAAAACTTCTCAAAATCAATTTCTTTTGCATTTATTTTATTCATCCGTTTTCGACGGAATACATTTTTCGTCAAAAATGTTCGACGGAATACATTTTTCGTCAAAAATGTTCGACGGAATCCATTTTTCATCGAAAAAATTCATAAAATCAATTTCTTTTGCATTTGTTTTATTCATCCATTTTCGACGGAATTCATTTTCCGTCAAAAATCTTCGACGGAATCCATTTTCCGTCGAAAAACTTCACAAAATCGATTTCTTTTGCATTTATTTTATTCATCCGTTTTCGAAGGAATTCATTTTCCATAAAAAAATCTTCGACAGAATCCACTTTCCATCAAAAATCTTCTACGGAATCCATTTTCCGTCGATAAACTTCATTTTCGACGGAATTCATTTTCCGTTAAAAAAAACTTTACAAAATCAATTTCTTTTGCATTTTATTTTATTCATCCGTTTTTGACTGAATTTGTTTTCCGTCAAAAATCTTCGACGAATTTCCTTTTTCGTCGAAAAACTTGACAAAATCAATTTCTTTTGCATTTATTTTATTCATCCGTTTTCAACGGAATCCATTTTCCTTCGAAAAACAACACAAAATCAATTTCTTTTGCATTTATTTTATTCATCCATTTTCGACGGAATTCATTTTCCGCCAAAAATCTTCGACGGAATACATTTTTCGTCGAAAAACTTCATAAAATCAATTTCTTTTCATTTATTTTATTCATCCGTTTTCGACGGAATTCATTTTCCGTCAAAAATCTTTGACAGAATCCATTTTCCATCAAAAATCTTCTACGGAATCCATTTTCCATCGAAAAACTTTACAAAATCAATTTCTTTTGCATTTATTTTATTCATCCATTTTTGACGGAATTCATTTTCCGTCAAAAATCTTCGACGGAATCCATTTTCCGTCGAAAAACTTCACAAAACCAATTTCTTTTGCATTTATTTTATTCATCCATTTTCGACGGAATTCATTTTCCGTCAAAAATCTTCTACGGAATCAATTTTCCGTCGAAAAACTTCACAAAATCAATTTCTTTTGCATTTATTTTATTCATCCGGTTTTGACAGAATTTGTTTTCCGTCGAAAAACTTCACAAAATCAATTTCTTTTGCATTTATTTTATTCATCCGTTTTCGATGGAATTCATTTTCCGTCAAAAATCTTCGACGGAATCCATTTTCCATCGAAAAACTTCACAAAATCAATTTCTTTTGCATTTATTTTATTCATCCGTTTTCGACGAAATCCATTTTCCATCAAAAATCTTCGACGAAATCCATTTTCCATCAAAAATCTTCTACGGAATCCATTTTCCGTCGAAAAACTTCAAATAATCAATTTCTTTTTGCATTTATTTTATTAATCCGTTTTCGACGAAATTCTTTTTTCGTCGAAAAACTTCACAAAATCAATTTCTTTTGCAATTATTTTATTCATCCGTTTTCGAAGGAATACATTTTTCATCAAAAATTTTCGACGGAATCCATTTTCCGTCAAAAGTCTTCACAAAATCAATTTCTTTTGCATTTATTTTATTCATCCGTTTTCGACGGAATTTGTTTTCCATCGAAAAACTTCAAAAAATCAATTTCTTTTGCATTTATTTTATTCATCCGTTTTCGACGGAATTCATTTTCCGTCCAAAATCTTCGACGGAATCCATTTTCCGTCAAAGATATTCTACGGAATCCATTTTCCGTCGAAAAACACAAAATCAATTTCTTTTGCATTTAGTTTATTCATCCGTTTTCGACGGAATTTGTTTTCCGTCGATAAACTTCACAAAATCAATTTTTTTGCATTTATTTTATTCATCCATTTTCGACGGAATACATTTTCCGTCAAAAATCTTCGACGGAATCCATTTTCGTCAAAAAACTTCGTAAAATCAATTTCTTTTGCATTTATTTTATTCATCCATTTTTGACGGAATTCATTTTCCGTCAAAAATCTTCGAAGGAATAAATTTTCTGTCGAAAAACTTCACAAAATCAATTTCTTTTGCATTTATTTTATTCATCCGTTTTCGACGGAATTCATTTTCCGTCAAAAATCTTCGACGGAATCCATTATCCATCAAAAATCTTCTACGAAACCCATTTTCCGTCGAAAAACTCCAAAAAATCAATTTCTTTTGCATTTATTTTATTAATCTGTTTTCGACTCAATTCTTTTTCTGTCGAAAAACTTCATAAAATCAATTTCTTCTGCTTTTATTTTATTCATCCGTTTTCGACGGAATCCATTTTCCGTCGAAAAACTTCATAAAATCAATTTCTTTTGCATTTATTTTATTCATCCATTTTCGACGGAATTTGTTTTCTGCCGAAAAACTTCCCAAAATTATTTTCTTTTGCATTTATTTTATTCATCCGTTTTCGACGGAATACATTTTTCGTCAAAATCTACGACGGAATCCATTTTCGTAGAAAAACTTCGTAAAATCAATTTCTTTTGCATTTATTTTATTCATCCATTTTTGACGGAATTCATTTTCCGTCAAAAATATTCGACGGATTCCGTTTTCCGTCGAAAAACTTCAAAAAATCAATTTCTTTTGCATTTATTTTATTCATCCGTTTTCGACGGAATTCATTTTCCGTCAAAAATCTTCGACGGAATCCATTTTCCGTCAAAAACCTTCTACGAAATCCATTTTCCATCGAAAAACTCCAAAAAATTAATTTCTTTTGCATTTATTTTATTAATCCGTTTTTGACGCAATTCTTTTTCCGTCGAAAAACTTCACAAAAACAATTTCTTCTGCTTTTATTTTATTCATCCGTTTTCGACGGAATACATTTTCCGTCAAAAATCTTCGACGGAATCCATTTTCCGTCGAAAAACTTCATAAAATCAATTTCTTTTGCATTTATTTTATTCATCCATTTTCGACGGAATTTGTTTTCTGCCGAAAAACTTCCCAAAATTATTTTCTTTTGCATTTATTTTATTCATCCGTTTTCGACGGAATACATTTTTCGTCAAAATCTACGACGGAATCCATTTTCGTCGAAAAACTTCATAAAATCAATTTCTTTTGCATTTATTTTATTCATCCATTTTTGACGGAATTCATTTTCCGTCAAAAATCTTCGACCGAATCCTTTTTCCATCAAAAATCTTCTACGAAATCCATTTTCCGACTAAAAACTCCAAAAAATCCATTTCTTTTGCATTTATTTTATTAATCCGTTTTCAACTCAATTCTTTTTCTGTCGAAAAACTTCACAAAATCAATTTCTTTTGCTTTTATTTTATTCATCCATTTTCGACGGAATACATTTTCTGTCAAAAATCTTCGACGGAATCCATTTTCCGTCGAAAAACTTCACAAAATCAATTTCTTTTGCATTTATTTTATTCATCCATTTTCGACGGAATTTGTTTTCCGTCGAAAAACTTCACAAAATCATTTTCTTTTGCATTTATTTTGTTAATCCGTTTTCGACGGAATACATTTTTGCTCAAAATCTTCGACGGAATCCATTTTCGTCGAAAAATTCGTAAAATCACATTCTTTTGCATTTATTTTATTCATCCATTTTTGACGGAATTCATTTTCCGTCAAAAATCTTCGACCGAATCCATTTTCCATCAAAAATCTTCTACGAAATCCATTTTCCATCGTAAAACACCAAAAAATCAATTTCTTTTGCATTTATTTTATTAATCCGTTTTCGACGCAATTCTTTTTCCGTCGAAAAACTTCACAAAATCAATTTCTTTTGCATTTATTTTATTCATCCGTTTTCGACGGAATACATTTTCCGTCAAAAATCTTCGACGGAATCCATTTTCTTTCGAAAAACTTCACAAAATCAACTTCTTTTGCATTTATTTTATTCATCCATTTTCGATGGAATTCATTTTCCATCAAAAATCTTCTACGGAATCCATTTTCCGTCGAAAAACTTCAAAAAATAAATTTCTTTTGCATTTATTTTATTCATCCATTTTCGACGGAATTCATTTTCCGTCCAAAATCTTCGACGGAATCCATTTTCCGTCGAAAAACTTCACAAAATCAATTTCTTTTGCATTTATTTTATTCATCCGTTCTCGACGGAATTCATTTTCTGTCAAAAATCTTCGACGGAATCCATTTTCCATCAAAAATCTTCTGCGAAATCCGTTTTCCGTCGAAAAACTTCAAAAAATCAATTTCTTTTGCATTTATTTTATTAATCCGTTTTCGACGCAATTCTTTTTCCGTCGAAAAACTTCACAAAATCAATTTCTTTTGCATTTATATTATTCATCCGTTTTCAACGAAATACATTTTCCGTCAAAAATCTTGGACCGAATCCATTTTCCGTCGAAAAACTTCACAAAATCAATTTCTTTTGCATTTATTTTACTCATCTGTTTTCGATGGAATTCATTTTCCGTCAAAAATCTTCGACGGAATCGATTTTCCGTCAAAAATCTTCACCAAAACAATTTCTTTTGCATTTATTTTATTCATCCGTTTTCGACGGAATTTGTTTTCCGTCGAAAAACTTCTCAAAATCAATTTCTTTTGCATTTATTTTATTCATCCGTTTTCGACGGAATACATTTTTCGTCAAAAATGTTCGACGGAATACATTTTTCGTCAAAAATGTTCGACGGAATCCATTTTTCATCGAAAAAATTCATAAAATCAATTTCTTTTGCATTTGTTTTATTCATCCATTTTCGACAGAATTCATTTTCCGTCAAAAATCTTCGACGGAATCCATTTTCCGTCGAAAAACTTCACAAAATCGATTTCTTTTGCATTTATTTTATTCATCCGTTTTCGAAGGAATTCATTTTCCTTAAAAAATCTTCGACAGAATCCACTTTCCTTCAAAAATCTTCTACGGAATCCATTTTCCGTCGATAAACTTCATTTTCGACGGAATTCATTTTCCGTTAAAAAACTTTACAAAATCAATTTCTTTTGCATTTTATTTTATTCATCCGTTTTTGACTGAATTCGTTTGCCGTGAAAAATCTTCGACGAATTTCCTTTTTCGTCGAAAAACTTGACAAAATCAATTTCTTTTGCATTTATTTTATTCATCCGTTTTCAACGGAATCCATTTTCCTTCGAAAAACAACACAAAATCAATTTCTTTTGCATTTATTTTATTCATCCGTTTTCGACGGAATTCATTTTCCGTCGAAAAACTTCAAAAAATCAATTTCTTTTTCATTTATTTTATTCATCCATTTTCGACGGAATTCATTTTCCGTCAAAAATCTTTGACGGAATCCATTTTCCATCGAAAATCTTCTACGGAATCCATTTTCCGTCGAAAAACTTTACAAAATCAATTTCTTTTGCATTTATTTTTTTCATCCATTTTCGACGGAATCCATATTCCGTCAAAAAACTTTACAAAATCAATTTCTTTTCCAATTTATTTTATTCATCCATTTTTGACGGAATTCGTTTTCCGTCAAAAATCTTCGACGGAATCCATTTTCCGTCGAAAAACTTCACAAAATCAATTTCTTTTCCATTTATTTTATTCATCCATTTTCGACGGAATTCATTTTCCGTCAAAAATCTTTGACGGAATCCATTTTCCATCAAAAATCTTCTACGGAATCCATTTTCCGTCGAAAAACATCACAAAATCAATTTCTTTTGCATTTATTTTATTCATCCGTTTTCGACGGAATTCATTTCCCGTCAAAAATCTTCGATGAAATCCATTCTCGATCAAAAATCTTCTATGGAATCCATTATCCATCGAAAAACTTCACAAAATCAATTTCTTTTGCTTTTATTTTTTTCATCCATTTTCGACGGAATCCTTTTTCCATCGAAAAACTTCACAAAATCAATAACTTTTCCAATTTATTTTATTCATCCGTTTTTGAACGAATTCATTTTCCGTCAAAAATCTTCGACGTAATCCATTTTTCGTCGAAAAACTTCACAAAATTGATTTCTTTTGCATTTATTTTATTCCTCCATTTTCGAAGGAATTCATTTTCCGTCAAAAATCTTCGACGGAATCCATTTTCCGTCAAAAATCTTCTACGGAATCCATTTTCCGTCGAAAAACTTCACAAAATTAATTTCTTTTGCATTTATTTTATAAATCTTCGACGGAATCCATTTTCCGTCAAAAATCTTCTACGGAATCCATTTTCCGTTGAAAAACTTCACAAATCAATTTCTTTTGCATTTATTTTATTCATCCGTTTACAACGGAATACATTTTTCGTAAAAAATCTTCGACGGAATCCATTTTTCGTCGAAAAACTTCATAAAATCAATTTCTTTTGCATTTATTTTATTCATCCTTTTTCGACGGAATCAGTTTTCCATCAAAGAATTTCACAATATCAATTTCTTTTGCATTTATTTTTTTCATCCATTTTCGACGGAATCCATTTTCCGTCAAAAAAACATCATAATATCAATTTCTGTTGCATTTATTTTATTCATCCATTTTAAACGGAATCCATTTTTCGTCAAAAAATTTCACAAATTCAATTTCTTTTGCATTTATCTTTGTCATCCATTTTCGACGGAATCCATTTTCCTTCGAAAAACATTACAAAATCAAATTATTTTCCAATTTTTTATAATCATCCGTTTTCGACGGAATTCATTTCCGTCAAAAATCTTGGACGGAGTCCATTTTCCATCAAAAATCTTCTACGAAATCCAATTTCCGTCGAAAAACTTCACAAAATCAATTTCTTTTGCAATTTATTTTATTCATCCATTTTTGACGGAATTCTTTTTCCGTCAAAAAACTTCACAAAATCAATTTCTTTTGCATTTATTTTATTCAACCATTTTCGATGGAATTCATTTTCGGTCAAAAATCTTCGACGAAATCCATTTTTCGTCGAAAAACTTCACAAAATCAATTTTTTTTGCCTTTATTTTATTCATCCGTTTTCGACGGAATTCATTTTCAGTCAAAAATCATCGATGGAATCCATTTTCCGTCGAAAAACTTAATAAAAATCAATTTCTTTTGCATTTATTTTACTCATCCATTTTCGACGAAATCCATTTTCCGTCAAAAAACTTCACAAAATCAATTTCTTTTCCTATTTATTTTATTCATCCGTTTTCGACGGATTTCGTTTTCCGTAAAAAAATCTTCCACGGATTTCCTTTTTCGTCGAAAAACTTCACAAAATCAAATTCATTTGCATTTATTTTATTCATCTGTTTTCAAAGAAATCCATTTTGCTTCGAAAAACAACACAAAATCAATTTCTTTTGCATTTATTTTATTCACCCATTTTCGACGGAATCCATTTTCCGTCGAAAAACTTCACAAAATCGATTTCTTTTGCATTTATTTTATTCCTCCATTTTCGATGGAATTCATTTTCCGTCAAAAATCTTCGACGGAATCCATTTTCCGTCAAAAATCTTCTACGGAATCCATTTTCCGTCGAAAAAATTCACAAAATCAATTTCTTTTGCATTTATTTTATAAATCTTCGACGGAATCCATTTTCCGTCAAAAATCTTCTACGGAATCCATTTTCCGTTGAAAAAATTCACAAATCAATTTCTTTTGCATTTATTTTATTCATCCGTTTACAACGGAATACATTTTTCGTCAAAAATCTTCAACGGAATCCATTTTTCGTCGAAAAATTAATAAAATCAATTTCTTTTGCATTTATTTTATTCATCCTTTTTCGACGGAATCAGTTTTCCATCAAAGAATTTCACAATATCAATTTCTTTTGCATTTATTTTTTTCATCCATTTTCGACGGAATCCATTTTCCGTCAAAAAAACATCATAATATCAATTTCTGTTGCATTTATTTTATTCATCCATTTTCAACGGAATCCATTTTCCGTCAAAAAACTTCACAAATTCAATTTCTTTTGCATTTATCTTTGTCATCCATTTTCGACGGAATCCATTTTCCTTCGAAAAACATTACAAAATCAAATTATTTTCCAATTTTTTATAATCATCCGTTTTCGACGGAATTCATTTCCGTCAATAATCTTGGACTGAGTTCCTTTTATTTTATTCATCCGCTTTCAACTGAATCCATTTTCCTTCGAAAAACAACACAAAATCAATTTCTTTTGCATTTATTTTATTCATCCATTTTTGACGGAATTCTTTTTCCGTCAAAAAACTTCACAAAATCAATTTCTTTTGCATTTATTTTATTCAACCATTTTCGATGGAATTCATTTTCGGTCAAAAATCTTCGACGAAATCCATTTTTCGTCGAAAAACTTCACAAAATCAATTTTTTTTGCCTTTATTTTATTCATCCGTTTTCGACGGAATTCATTTTCAGTCAAAAATCATGGATGGAATCCATTTTCCGTCGAAAAACTTAATAAAAATCAATTTCTTTTGCTTTTATTTTACTCATCCATTTTCGACGAAATCCATTTTCCGTCAAAAAACTTCACAAAATCAATTTCTTTTCCTATTTATTTTATTCATCCGTTTTCGACGGATTTCGTTTTCCGTAAAAAAATCTTCCACGGATTTCCTTTTTCGTCGAAAAACTTCACAAAATCAAATTCATTTGCATTTATTTTATTCATCTGTTTTCAAAGAAATCCATTTTGCTTCGAAAAACAACACAAAATCAATTTCTTTTGCATTTATTTTATTCACCCATTTTCGACGGAATCCATTTTCCGTCGAAAAACTTCACAAAATCGATTTCTTTTGCATTTATTTTATTCCTCCATTTTCGATGGAATTCATTTTCCGTCAAAAATCTTCGACGGAATCCATTTTCCGTCAAAAATCTTCTACGGAATCCATTTTCCGTCGAAAAAATTCACAAAATCAATTTCTTTTGCATTTATTTTATTCATCCTTTTTCGACGGAATCAGTTTTCCATCAAAGAATTTCACAATATCAATTTCTTTTGCATTTATTTTTTTCATCCATTTTCGACGGAATCCATTTTCCGTCAAAAAAACATCATAATATCAATTTCTGTTGCATTTATTTTATTCATCCATTTTCAACGGAATCCATTTTCCGTCAAAAAACTTCACAAATTCAATTTCTTTTGCATTTATCTTTGTCATCCATTTTCGACGGAATCCATTTTCCTTCGAAAAACATTACAAAATCAAATTATTTTCCAATTTTTTATAATCATCCGTTTTCGACGGAATTCATTTCCGTCAAAAATCTTGGACTGAGTTCCTTTTATTTTATTCATCCGCTTTCAACTGAATCCATTTTCCTTCGAAAAACAACACAAAATCAATTTCTTTTGCATTTATTTTATTCATCCATTTTTGACGGAATTCTTTTTCCGTCAAAAAACTTCACAAAATCAATTTCTTTTGCATTTATTTTATTCAACCATTTTCGATGGAATTCATTTTCGGTCAAAAATCTTCGACGAAATCCATTTTTCGTCGAAAAACTTCACAAAATCAATTTTTTTTTGCCTTTATTTTATTCATCCGTTTTCGACGGAATTCATTTTCAGTCAAAAATCATGGATGGAATCCATTTTCCGTCGAAAAACTTAATAAAAATCAATTTCTTTTGCTTTTATTTTACTCATCCATTTTCGACGAAATCCATTTTCCGTCAAAAAACTTCACAAAATCAATTTCTTTTCCTATTTATTTTATTCATCCGTTTTCGACGGATTTCGTTTTCCGTAAAAAAATCTTCCACGGATTTCCTTTTTCGTCGAAAAACTTCACAAAATCAAATTCATTTGCATTTATTTTATTCATCTGTTTTCAAAGAAATCCATTTTGCTTCGAAAAACAACACAAAATCAATTTCTTTTGCATTTATTTTATTCACCCATTTTCGACGGAATCCATTTTCCGTCGAAAAACTTCACAAAATCGATTTCTTTTGCATTTATTTTATTCATCCATTTTCGATGGAATTCATTTTCCGTCCAAAATCTTCGACGGAATCCATTTTCCGTCAAAAATCTTCTACGGAATCCATTTTCCGTCGAAACAATTCACAAAATCAATTTCTTTTGCATTTATTTTATAAATCTTCGACGGAATCCATTTTCCGTCAAAAATCTTCTACGGAATCCATTTTCCGTTGAAAAAATTCACAAATCAATTTCTTTTGCATTTATTTTATTCATCCGTTTACAACGGAATACATTTTTCGTCAAAAATCTTCGACGGAATCCATTTTTCGTCGAAAAACTTAATAAAATCAATTTCTTTTGCATTTATTTTATTCATCCTTTTTCGACGGAATCAGTTTTCCATCAAAGAATTTCACAATATCAATTTCTTTTGCATTTATTTTTTTCATCCATTTTCGACGGAATCCATTTTCCGTCAAAAAAACATCATAATATCAATTTCTGTTGCATTTATTTTATTCATCCATTTTCAACGGAATCCATTTTCCATCAAAAAACTTCACAAATTCAATTTTTTTTGCATTTATCTTTGTCATCCATTTTCGACGGAATCCATTTTCCTTCGAAAAACATTACAAAATCAAATTATTTTCCAATTTTTTATAATCATCCGTTTTCGACGGAATTCATTTCCGTCAAAAATCTTGGACTGAGTTCCTTTTATTTTATTCATCCGCTTTCAACTGAATCCATTTTCCTTCGAAAAACAACACAAAATCAATTTCTTTTGCATTTATTTTATTCATCCATTTTTGACGGAATTCTTTTTCCGTCAAAAAACTTCACAAAATCAATTTCTTTTGCATTTATTTTATTCAACCATTTTCGATGGAATTCATTTTCCGTCAAAAATCTTCGACGAAATCCATTTTTCGTCGAAAAACTTCACAAAATCAATTTCTTTTGCATTTATTTTATTCATCCGTTTTCGACGGAATTCATTTTTAGTCAAAAATCATCGACGGAATCCATTTTCCGTCGAAAAACTGCATAAAAATCAATTTCTTTTGCATTTATTTTACTCATCCATTTTCGACGCAATCCATTTTCCGTCAAAAAACTTCACAAAATCAATTTCTTTTCCTATTTATTTTATTCATCCGTTTTCGACGGATTTCGTTTTCCGTAAAAAAATCTTCCACGGATTTCCTTTTTCGTCGAAAAACTTCACAAAATCAAATTCATTTGCATTTATTTTATTCATCCGTTTTCAAAGGAATCCATTTTGCTTCGAAAAACAACACAAAATCAATTTATTTTGCATTTATTTTATTCACCCATTTTCGACGGAATCCGTTTTCCGTCGAAAAACTTCACAAAATCAATTTCTTTTGCATTTATTTTATTCATCCATTTTCGACGGAATTCATTTTCCGTCAAAAATCTTCGACGGAATACATTTTCCGTCCAAAAACTTCACAAAATCGATTTCTTTTGCATTTATTTTATTCATCCGTTTTCGAAGGAATTCATTTTCCGTCAAAAATCTTCGACGGAATCCATTTTCCGTCAAAAATCTTCTACGGAATCCATTTTTCCGTCGAAAACTTCACAAAATCAATTTCTTTTGCATTTATTTTATTCATCCGTTTTCGACGGAATACATTTTCCGTCAAAAATCTTCGACGGAATCCATTTTCCGTCGAAAAACTTCACAAAATTAATTTCTTTTGCATTTATTTTATTCATCCGTTTTCGATGGATTCATTTTCCGTCAAAAATCTTCGACGGAATCCATTTTTCGTCAAAAATCTTCACAAAATCAATTTCTTTTGCATTTATTTTATTCATCCGTTTTCGAAGGAATCCTTTTTTCGTCGAAAAACTTCATAAAATCAATTTCTTTTGCATTTATTTTATTCATCCATTTTCGACGGAATTCATTTTCCGTCAAAAATCTTCGACAGAATCCATTTTCCATCAAAAATCTTCTACGGAATCCATTTTCCGTCGATAAACATCAAAAAATCAATTTCTTTTACATTTATTTTATTAATCCATGTTCGACGGAATTCGTTTTCCGTTGAAAAACTTCACAAAATAAATTTCTTTTGCATTAATTTAATTCATTCATTTTCGACGGAATACATTTTTCGTCAAAAATCTTCGACGGAATCCATTTTCCGTCGAAAAACTTCATAAAATCAATTTCTTTTACATTTATTTTATTCATCCATTTTCGACGGAATGCATTTTCCGTCAAAAAACTTCACAAAATCAATTTATTTTGCATTTATTTTATTCATCCGTTTTCGACCGAATACATTTTCAGTCAAAAATCTTCGACGAAATCCGTTTTCCGTCGAAAAGCTTCACAAAATCAATTTCTTTTGCATTTATTTTATTCATCCGCTTTCGATGGAATTCATTTTCCGTCCAAAATCTTCGACGGAATCCATTTTCCGTCGAAAAACTTCACAAAATCAATTTCTTTTGCATTTATTTTATTCATCTGTTTTCGACGGAATTCATTTACCGTCAAAAATCTTCAACGGAATCCATTTTCCATCAAAAATCTTCTACGGAATCCATTTTCCGTCGAAAAACTTCAAATATTCAATTTCTTTTGCAATTATTTTATTAATCCGTTTTCGACGAAATTCTTTTTCCGTCGAAAAACTTCACAAAATAATTTCTATTGCATTTATTTTAGTCATCCGTTTTCGACAGAATACATTTTTCGTCAAAAATCTTCGACGGAATCCATTTTACGTCGAAAAACTTCATAAAATCAATTTCTTTTGCATTTATTTTATTCATTCATTTTCGACGGAATTCATTTTCCGTCAAAATTCTTCGACGGAATCCATTTTCCGTCGAAAAACTTCACAAAATCAATTTCATTTGCATTTATTTTATTCATCTGCTTTCGACGGAATTCATTTTCTGTTAAAAATCTTCACAAAATCAATTTCTTTTGCATTTATTTTATTAATCCGTTTTCGACGGAATACATTTTTCGTCGAAAAACTTCATAAAATCAATTTCTTTTGTATTTATTTTATTCATCCATTTTCGACGGAATTCATTTTCCGTCAAAAATCTTCGACGGAATCCATTTTTCGTCGAAAAACTTCATAAAATCAATTTCTTTTGCATTTATTTTATTCATCCATTTTCGACGGAATTCATTTTCCGTCAAAAATCTTCGACGGAATCCAATTTTCGTCGAAAAACTTCATAAAATCAATTTCTTTTGCATTTATTTTATTCATCCATTTTCGACGGAATCCGTTTTCCGTCGAAAAACTTCACAAAATCAATTTCTTTTTCATTTATTTTATTCATCCATTTTCGACGGAATTCATTTTCCGTCAAAAATCTTCGACGGAATCCATTTTTCGTCGAAAAACTTCACAAAATCAATTTCTTTTGCTTTTATTTTATTCATCCGTTTTCGATGGAATTCATTTTCTGTCAAAAATCTTCGACGGAATCCATTTTCCGTCCAAAATCTTCTACGGAATCCATTTTCCGTCGAAAAACTTCACAAAATAAATTTCTTTTGCATTTATTTTATTCATCCATTTTCGACGGAATTTGTTTTCCGTCGAAAAACTTCACAAAATCAATTTCTTTTGCATTAATTTAATTCATCCATTTTCAATGGAATACATTTTCTGTCAAACATCTTCGACGGAATCCATTTTCCGTCAAAAATCTTCACAAAATCAATTTCTTTTGCATTTATTTTATTCATCCGTTTTCCAAGGAATCCATTTTTCGTCGAAAAACTTCATAAAATCAATTTCTTTTGCATTTATTTTATTTAACCGTTTTTGACGGAATACATTTTCAGTCAAAAATCTTCGACGGAATCACTTTTCCGTCGAAAAACTTCCCAAAGTCAATTTCTTTTGCATTTATTTTATTCATCAGTTTTCGACGGAATCCATTTTCTGGCAAGAATCTTCTACGGAATCCGTTTTCCGTCGAAAAACATCACAAAATCAATTTCTTTTGCATATATTTTATTCATCCATTTTCGACGGAATTCATTTTCCGTCCAAAATCTTCGACAGAATCCATTTTCCGTCGAAAAACTTCACAAAATCAATTTCTTTTGCATTTATTTTATTCATCCATTTTCGACGGAATCCGTTTTCCATCAAAAAAATTCACAATATCAATTTCTTTTGCATTTATTTTATTCATCCATTTTCGACGGGATCCGTTTTCCGTAAAAAAATTTCACAATATCAATTTCTTTTGCATTTATTTTATTCATCCATTATCGACGGAATCCATTTTCCATCGAAAAACTTCACAAAATCAATTTCTTTTGCATTTATTTTATTCATCCATTTTCGACGGAATTTGTTTTCCGTCGAAAAACTTCACAAAATCAATTTCTTTTGCATTAATTTAATTCATCCATTTTCAATGGAATACATTTTCTGTCGAACATCTTCGACGGAATCCATTTTCCGTCAAAAATCTTCACAAAATCAATTTCTTTTGCATTTATTTTATTCATCTGTTTTCCACGGAATCCATTTTTCGTCGAAAAACTTCATAAAATCAATTTCTTTTGCATTTATTTTATTCAACCGTTTTTGACGGAATACATTTTCAGTCAAAAATCTTCGACGAAATCCATTTTCCATCGAAAAGCTTCACAAAATCAAATTCTTTTGCATTTATTTTATTCATCCATTTTCGATGGAATTCATTTTCCGTCAATAATCTTCGACAGAATCCATTTTCCGTCAAAAATCTTCACAAAATCAATTTCTTTTGCATTTATTTTATTCATCCGTTTTCGACGGAATTTGTTTTCCGTCGAAAAACTTCACAAAATCAATTTCTTTTGCATTTATTTTATTCATCCGTTTTCGAAGGAATACATTTTTCGTCAAAAATGTTCGACGGAATCCATTTTTCATCGAAAAACTTCATAAAATCAATTTATTTTGTATTTATTTTATTCATCCATTTTCGACGAAATTCATTTTCCGTCAAAAATCTTCGACGGTATCCATTTTCCGTCGAAAAACTTCACAAAATCAATTTCTTTTGCATTTATTTTATTCATCCGTTTTCGACCGAATACATTTTCAGACAAAAATCTTCGACGAAATCCGTTTTCCGTCGAAAAGCTTCACAAAATCAATTTCTTTTGCATTTATTTTATTCATCTGTTTTCGACGGAATTCATTTACCGTCAAAAATCTTCAACGGAATCCGTTTTCCATCAAAAATCTTCTACGGAATCCATTTTCCGTCGAAAAACTTCAAATATTCAATTTCTTTTGCAATTATTTTATTAATCCGTTTTCGACGAAATTCTTTTTCCGTCGAAAAACTTCACAAAATAATTTCTTTTGCATTTATTTTAGTCATCCGTTTTCGACAGAATACATTTTTCGTCAAAAATCTTCGACGGAATCCATTTTACGTCGAAAAACTTCACAAAATCAATTTCTTTTGCATTTATTTTATTCATTCATTTTCGACGGAATTCATTTTCCGTCAAAATTCTTCGACGGAATCCATTTTCCGTCGAAAAACTTCACAAAATCAATTTCATTTGCATTTATTTTATTCATCTGCTTTCGACGGAATTCATTTTCTGTTAAAAATCTTCACAAAATCAATTTCTTTTGCATTTATTTTATTAATCCGTTTTCGACGGAATACATTTTTCGTCGAAAAACTTCATAAAATCAATTTCTTTTGTATTTATTTTATTCATCCATTTTCGACGGAATTCATTTTCCGTCAAAAATCTTCGACGGAATCCATTTTTCGTCGAAAAACTTCATAAAATCAATTTCTTTTGCATTTATTTTATTCATCCATTTTCGACGGAATTCATTTTCCGTCAAAAATCTTCGACGGAATCCATTTTTCGTCGAAAAACTTCATAAAATCAATTTCTTTTGCATTTATTTTATTCATCCATCTTCGACGGAATCCGTTTTCCGTCGAAAAACTTCACAAAATCAATTTCTTTTTCATTTATTTTATTCATCCATTTTCGACGGAATTCATTTTCCGTCAAAAATCTTCGACGGAATCCATTTTTCGTCGAAAAACTTCACAAAATCAATTTCTTTTGCTTTTATTTTATTCATCCGTTTTCGATGGAATTCATTTTCTGTCAAAAATCTTCGACGGAATCCATTTTCCGTCCAAAATCTTCTACGGAATCCATTTTCCGTCGAAAAACTTCACAAAATCAATTTCTTTTGCATTTATTTTATTCATCCATTTTCGACGGAATTTGTTTTCCGTCGAAAAACTTCACAAAATCAATTTCTTTTGCATTAATTTAATTCATCCATTTTCAATGGAACATTTTCTGTCAAACATCTTCGACGGAATCCATTTTCCGTCAAAAATCTTCACAAAATCAATTTCTTTTGCATTTATTTTATTCATCCGTTTTCCAAGGAATCCATTTTTCGTCGAAAAACTTCATAAAATCAATTTCTTTTGCATTTATTTTATTCAACCGTTTTTGACGGAATACATTTTCAGTCAAAAATCTTCGACGGAATCACTTTTCCGTCGAAAAACTTCCCAAAGTCAATTTCTTTTGCATTTATTTTATTCATCAGTTTTCGACGGAATCCATTTTCTGGCAAGAATCTTCTACGGAATCCGTTTTCCGTCGAAAAACTTCACAAAATCAATTTCTTTTGCATATATTTTATTCATCCATTTTCGACGGAATTCATTTGCCGTCCAAAATCTTCGACAGAATCCATTTTCCGTCGAAAAACATCACAAAATCAATTTCTTTTGCATTTATTTTATTCATCCATTTTCGACGGAATCCGTTTTCCATCAAAAAAATTCACAATATCAATTTCTTTTGCATTTATTTTATTCATCCATTTTCGACGGGATCCGTTTTCCGTAAAAAAAATTCACAATATCAATTTCTTTTGCATTTATTTTATTCATCCATTATCGACGGAATCCATTTTCCATCGAAAAACCTCACAAAATCAATTTCTTTTGCATTTATTTTATTCATCCATTTTCGACGAAATTTGTTTTCCGTCGAAAAACTTCACAAAATCAATTTCTTTTGCATTAATTTAATTCATCCATTTTCAATGGAATACATTTTCTGTCAAACATCTTCGACGGAATCCATTTTCCGTCAAAAATCTTCACAAAATCAATTTCTTTTGCATTTATTTTATTCATCCGTTTTCCAAGGAATCCATTTTTCGTCGAAAAACTTCATAAAATCAATTTCTTTTGCATTTATTTTATTCAACCGTTTTTGACGGAATACATTTTCAGTCAAAAATCTTCGAAGAAATCCATTTTCCATCGAAAAGCTTCACAAAATCAAATTCTTTTGCATTTATTTTATTCATCCATTTTCGATGGAATTCATTTTCCGTCAATAATCTTCGACAGAATCCATTTTCCGTCAAAAATCTTCACAAAATCAATTTCTTTTGCATTTATTTTATTCATCCGTTTTCGAAGGAATTTGTTTTCCGTCGAAAAACTTCACAAAATCAATTTCTTTTGCATTTATTTTATTCATCCGTTTTCGAAGGAATACATTTTTCGTCAAAAATGTTCGACGGAATCCATTTTTCATCGAAAAACTTCATAAAATCAATTTATTTTGTATTTATTTTATTCATCCGTTTTCGACGAAATTCTTTTTCCATCGAAAAACTTCACAAAATCAATTTCTTTTGCATTTATTTTATTCATCCATTTTCGACGGAATACATTTTTCATCCAAAATCTTCGACGGAATCCATTTTTCGTCGAAAAACTTCATAAAATCAATTTCTTTTGCATTTATTTTATTCATCCGTTTTTGACGGAATTTGTTTTCCATCAAAAAACTTCACAAAATCAATTTCTTTTGCATTTATTTTATTCATCTGTTTTCGATGGAATTCATTTTCCGTCAAAAATCTTCGACGGAATCCATTTTCGGTCAAAAATCTTCTACGGAATCCATTTTTAGTAGAAAAACTTCAAAAAATCAATTTCTTTTGCATTTATTTTATTAATCCGTTTTCGACGAAATTCTTTTTCCGTCGAAAAACTTCGCAAAATATTCTCTTTTGCATTTATTTTAGTCATCCGTTTTCGACGAAATGCATTTTTCGTCAAAAAACTTCGACGGAATCCATTTTTCGTCAAAAAACTTCACAAAATCAATTTCTTTTGCATTTATTTTATTCATCCGTTTTTTACGGAATTCATTTTTCGTCAAAAATCTTCGACAGAATCCATTTTCCGTCAAAAATCTTCTACGGAATCCATTTTCTGTCGAAAAACATCAAAAAATCAATTTCTTTTGCATTTATTTTATTCATCCGTTTTCGACGGAATTTGTTTTCGGTCGAAAAACTTCACAAAATCAATTTCTTTTGCATTAATTTTATTCATCCATTTTTGACGGAATTCTTTTTCCGTCAAAAACCTTCAACCGAATCCGTTTTCCGTCGAAAAACATCACAAAATCAATTTCTTTTGAATTTATTTTATTCATCCGTTTTCGACGGAATTCATTTTCCTTCAAAAATCTTCGACCGAATCCATTTTCCATCAAAAATCTTCTACGAAATCCATTTTCCATCGAAAAACTCCGAAAAATCAATTTCTTTTTCATTTATTTTATTAATCCGTTTTCGACGCAATTCTTTTTCCGTCGAAAAACTTCACAAAATCAATTTCTTTTGCATTTATTTTATTCATCTGTTTTCGATGGAATACATTTTCCATCAAAAATCTTCGACGGAATTCATTTTCCGTCCAAAAACTTCACAAAATCAATTTCTTTTGCATTTATTTTATTCATCCATTTTCGATGGAATTCATTTTCCGTCAAAAATCATCTACGGAATCCATTTTCCGTCGAAAAACTTCAAAAAATCAATTACTTTTGCATTTAATTTATTCATCCGGTTTTGACGGAATTTGTTTTCCGTCGAAAAACTTCACAAAATCAATTTTTTTTGCATTTATTTTATTCATCCGTTTTCAATGGAATTCATTTTCCGTCGAAAATCTTCGACGGAATCCATTTTCCGTCGGAAAACTTCACAAAATCAATTTCTTTTGCATTTATTTTATTCATCCATTTTCGACGCAATTTGTTTTCCGTCGAAAAACTTCACAAAATCAATTTCTTTTGCATTTATTTTATTCATCCGTTTTCGACGGAATACACTTTTTGTCAAAAATCTTCGAAGGAATCCATTTTCGTCGAAAAACTTCGTAAAATCAATTTCTTTTGCATTTATTTTATTCATCCATTTTCGACGGAATTCATTTTCCGCCAAAAATCTTCGACGGAATCCATTTTCCGTCGAAAAACTTCACAAAATCAATTTCTTTTGCATTTATTTTATTCATCCATTTTCAATGGAATACATTTTCTGTCAAACATCTTCGACGGAATCCATTTTCCGTCAAAAATCTTCACAAAATCAATTTCTTTTGCATTTATTTTATTCATCCGTTTTCCAAGGAATCCATTTTTCGTCGAAAAACTTCATAAAATCAATTTCTTTTGCATTTATTTTATTCAACCGTTTTTGACGGAATACATTTTCAGTCAAAAATCTTCGAAGAAATCCATTTTCCATCGAAAAGCTTCACAAAATCAAATTCTTTTGCATTTATTTTATTCATCCATTTTCGATGGAATTCATTTTCCGTCAATAATCTTCGACAGAATCCATTTTCCGTCAAAAATCTTCACAAAATCAATTTCTTTTGCATTTATTTTATTCATCTGTTTTCGACGGAATTTGTTTTCCGTCGAAAAACTTCACAAAATCAATTTCTTTTGCATTTATTTTATTCATCCGTTTTCGAAGGAATACATTTTTCGTCAAAAATGTTCGACGGAATCCATTTTTCATCGAAAAACTTCATAAAATCAATTTATTTTGTATTTATTTTATTCATCCGTTTTCGACGAAATTCTTTTTCCATCGAAAAACTTCACAAAATCAATTTCTTTTGCATTTATTTTATTCATCCATTTTCGACGGAATACATTTTTCATCCAAAATCTTCGACGGAATCCATTTTTCGTCGAAAAACTTCATAAAATCAATTTCTTTTGCATTTATTTTATTCATCCGTTTTTGACGGAATTTGTTTTCCATCAAAAAACTTCACAAAATCAATTTCTTTTGCATTTATTTTATTCATCTGTTTTCGATGGAATTCATTTTCCGTCAAAAATCTTCGACGGAATCCATTTTCGGTCAAAAATCTTCTACGGAATCCATTTTTAGTAGAAAAACTTCAAAAAATCAATTTCTTTTGCATTTATTTTATTAATCCGTTTTCGACGAAATTCTTTTTCCGTCGAAAAACTTCGCAAAATATTCTCTTTTGCATTTATTTTAGTCATCCGTTTTCGACGGAATGCATTTTTCGTCAAAAAACTTCGACGGAATCCATTTTTCGTCAAAAAACTTCACAAAATCAATTTCTTTTGCATTTATTTTATTCATCCGTTTTTTACGGAATTCATTTTTCGTCAAAAATCTTCGACAGAATCCATTTTCCGTCAAAAATCTTCTACGGAATCCATTTTCCGTCGAAAAACATCAAAAAATCAATTTCTTTTGCATTTATTTTATTCATCCGTTTTCGACGGAATTTGTTTTCGGTCGAAAAACTTCACAAAATCAATTTCTTTTGCATTAATTTTATTCATCCATTTTTGACGGAATTCATTTTCCGTCAAAAATCTTCAACCGAATCCGTTTTCCGTCGAAAAATATTACAAAATCAATTTCTTTTGAATTTATTTTATTCATCCGTTTTCGACGGAATTCATTTTCCTTCAAAAATCTTCGACCGAATCCATTTTCCATCAAAAATCTTCTACGAAATCCATTTTCCATCGAAAAACTCCGAAAAATCAATTTCTTTTTCATTTATTTTATTAATCCGTTTTCGACGCAATTCTTTTTCCGTCGAAAAACTTCACAAAATCAATTTCTTTTGCATTTATTTTATTCATCTGTTTTCGATGGAATACATTTTCCATCAAAAATCTTCGACGGAATTCATTTTCCGTCCAAAAACTTCACAAAATCAATTTCTTTTGCATTTATTTTATTCATCCATTTTCGATGGAATTCATTTTCCGTCAAAAATCATCTACGGAATCCATTTTCCGTCGAAAAACTTCAAAAAATCAATTACTTTTGCATTTAATTTATTCATCCGGTTTTGACGGAATTTGTTTTCCGTCGAAAAACTTCACAAAATCAATTTCTTTTGCATTTATTTTATTCATCCGTTTTCAATGGAATTCATTTTCCGTCGAAAAACTTCACAAAATCAATTTCTTTTGCATTTATTTTATTCATCCATTTTCGACGCAATTTGTTTTCCGTCGAAAAACTTCACAAAATCAATTTCTTTTGCATTTATTTTATTCATCCGTTTTCGACGGAATACACTTTTTGTCAAAAATCTTCGAAGGAATCCATTTTCGTCGAAAAACTTCGTAAAATCAATTTCTTTTGCATTTATTTTATTCATCCATTTTCGACGGAATTCATTTTCCGCCAAAAATCTTCGACGGAATCCATTTTCCGTCGAAAAACTTCACAAAATCAATTTCTTTTGCATTTATTTTATTCATCCATTTTCAATGGAATACATTTTCTGTCAAACATCTTCGACGGAATCCATTTTCCGTCAAAAATCTTCACAAAATCAATTTCTTTTGCATTTATTTTATTCATCCGTTTTCCAAGGAATCCATTTTTCGTCGAAAAACTTCATAAAATCAATTTCTTTTGCATTTATTTTATTCAACCGTTTTTGACGGAATACATTTTCAGTCAAAAATCTTCGAAGAAATCCATTTTCCATCGAAAAGCTTCACAAAATCAAATTCTTTTGCATTTATTTTATTCATCCATTTTCGATGGAATTCATTTTCCGTCAATAATCTTCGACGGAATCCATTTTCCGTCAAAAATCTTCACAAAATCAATTTCTTTTGCATTTATTTTATTCATCCGTTTTCGACGGAATTTGTTTTCCGTCGAAAAACTTCACAAAATCAATTTCTTTTGCATTTATTTTATTCATCAGTTTTCGACGGAATCCATTTTCTGGCAAGAATCTTCTACGGAATCCGTTTTCCGTCGAAAAACTTCATAAAATCAATTTCTTTTGCATATATTATATTCATCCATTTTCGACGGAATTCATTTGCCGTCCAAAATCTTTCCATTTTCCGTCGAAAAACTTCACAAAATCAATTTCTTTTGCATTTATTTTATTCATCCATTTTCGACGGAATCCGTTTTCCATCAAAAAAATTCACAATATCAATTTCTTTTGCATTTATTTTATTCATCCATTTTCGACGGGATCCGTTTTCCGTAAAAAAAATTCACAATATCAATTTCTTTTGCATTTATTTTATTCATCCATTATCGACGGAATCCATTTTCCATCGAAAAACCTCACAAAATCAATTTCTTTTGCATTTATTTTATTCATCCATTTTCGACGAAATTTGTTTTCCGTCGAAAAACTTCACAAAATCAATTTCTTTTGCATTAATTTAATTCATCCATTTTCAATGGAATACATTTTCTGTCAAACATCTTCGACGGAATCCATTTTCCGTCAAAAATCTTCACAAAATCAATTTCTTTTGCATTTATTTTATTCATCCGTTTTCCAAGGAATCCATTTTTCGTCGAAAAACTTCATAAAATCAATTTCTTTTGCATTTATTTTATTCAACCGTTTTTGACGGAATACATTTTCAGTCAAAAATCTTCGAAGAAATCCATTTTCCATCGAAAAGCTTCACAAAATCAAATTCTTTTGCATTTATTTTATTCATCCATTTTCGATGGAATTCATTTTTCGTCAATAATCTTCGACAGAATCCATTTTCCGTCAAAAATCTTCACAAAATCAATTTCTTTTGCATTTATTTTATTCATCCGTTTTCGACGGAATTTGTTTTCCGTCGAAAAACTTCACAAAATCAATTTCTTTTGCATTTATTTTATTCATCCGTTTTCGAAGGAATACATTTTTCGTCAAAAATGTTCGACGGAATCCATTTTTCATCGAAAAACTTCATAAAATCAATTTATTTTGTATTTATTTTATTCATCCGTTTTCGACGAAATTCTTTTTCCATCGAAAAACTTCACAAAATCAATTTCTTTTGCATTTATTTTATTCATCCATTTTCGACGGAATACATTTTTCATCCAAAATCTTCGACGGAATCCATTTTTCGTCGAAAAACTTCATAAAATCAATTTCTTTTGCATTTATTTTATTCATCCGTTTTTGACGGAATTTGTTTTCCATCAAAAAACTTCACAAAATCAATTTCTTTTGCATTTATTTTATTCATCTGTTTTCGATGGAATTCATTTTCCGTCAAAAATCTTCGACGGAATCCATTTTCGGTCAAAAATCTTCTACGGAATCCATTTTTAGTAGAAAAACTTCAAAAAATCAATTTCTTTTGCATTTATTTTATTAATCCGTTTTCGACGAAATTCTTTTTCCGTCGAAAAACTTCGCAAAATATTCTCTTTTGCATTTATTTTAGTCATCCGTTTTCGACGGAATGCATTTTTCGTCAAAAAACTTCGACGGAATCCATTTTTCGTCAAAAAACTTCACAAAATCAATTTCTTTTGCATTTATTTTATTCATCCGTTTTTTACGGAATTCATTTTTCGTCAAAAATCTTCGACAGAATCCATTTTCCGTCAAAAATCTTCTACGGAATCCATTTTCCGTCGAAAAACATCAAAAAATCAATTTCTTTTGCATTTATTTTATTCATCCGTTTTCGACGGAATTTGTTTTCGGTCGAAAAACTTCACAAAATCAATTTCTTTTGCATTAATTTTATTCATCCATTTTTGACGGAATTCATTTTCCGTCAAAAACCTTCAACCGAATCCGTTTTCCGTCGAAAAACATCACAAAATCAATTTCTTTTGAATTTATTTTATTCATCCGTTTTCGACGGAATTCATTTTCCTTCAAAAATCTTCGACCGAATCCATTTTCCATCAAAAATCTTCTACGAAATCCATTTTCCATCGAAAAACTCCGAAAAATCAATTTCTTTTTCATTTATTTTATTAATCCGTTTTCGACGCAATTCTTTTTCCGTCGAAAAACTTCACAAAATCAATTTCTTTTGCATTTATTTTATTCATCTGTTTTCGATGGAATACATTTTCCATCAAAAATCTTCGACGGAATTCATTTTCCGTCCAAAAACTTCACAAAATCAATTTCTTTTGCATTTATTTTATTCATCCATTTTCGATGGAATTCATTTTCCGTCAAAAATCATCTACGGAATCCATTTTCCGTCGAAAAACTTCAAAAAATCAATTACTTTTGCATTTAATTTATTCATCCGGTTTTGACGGAATTTGTTTTCCGTCGAAAAACTTCACAAAATCAATTTTTTTTGCATTTATTTTATTCATCCGTTTTCAATGGAATTCATTTTCCGTCGAAAATCTTCGACGGAATCCATTTTCCGTCGAAAAACTTCACAAAATCAATTTCTTTTGCATTTATTTTATTCATCCATTTTCGACGCAATTTGTTTTCCGTCGAAAAACTTCACAAAATCAATTTCTTTTGCATTTATTTTATTCATCCGTTTTCGACGGAATACACTTTTTGTCAAAAATCTTCGAAGGAATCCATTTTCGTCGAAAAACTTCGTAAAATCAATTTCTTTTGCATTTATTTTATTCATCCATTTTCGACGGAATTCATTTTCCGCCAAAAATCTTCGACGGAATCCATTTTCCGTCGAAAAACTTCACAAAATCAATTTCTTTTGCATTTATTTTATTCATCCATTTTCAATGGAATACATTTTCTGTCAAACATCTTCGACGGAATCCATTTTCCGTCAAAAATCTTCACAAAATCAATTTCTTTTGCATTTATTTTATTCATCCGTTTTCCAAGGAATCCATTTTTCGTCGAAAAACTTCATAAAATCAATTTCTTTTGCATTTATTTTATTCAACCGTTTTTGACGGAATACATTTCAGTCAAAAATCTTCGAAGAAATCCATTTTCCATCGAAAAGCTTCACAAAATCAAATTCTTTTGCATTTATTTTATTCATCCATTTTCGATGGAATTCATTTTCCGTCAATAATCTTCGACAGAATCCATTTTCCGTCAAAAATCTTCACAAAATCAATTTCTTTTGCATTTATTTTATTCATCTGTTTTCGACGGAATTTGTTTTCCGTCGAAAATCTTCACAAAATCAATTTCTTTTGCATTTATTTTATTCATCCGTTTTCGAAGGAATACATTTTTCGTCAAAAATGTTCGACGGAATCCATTTTTCATCGAAAAACTTCATAAAATCAATTTATTTTGTATTTATTTTATTCATCCGTTTTCGACGAAATTCTTTTTCCATCGAAAAACTTCACAAAATCAATTTCTTTTGCATTTATTTTATTCATCCATTTTCGACGGAATACATTTTTCATCCAAAATCTTCGACGGAATCCATTTTTCGTCGAAAAACTTCATAAAATCAATTTCTTTTGCATTTATTTTATTCATCCGTTTTTGACGGAATTTGTTTTCCATCAAAAAACTTCACAAAATCAATTTCTTTTGCATTTATTTTATTCATCTGTTTTCGATGGAATTCATTTTCCGTCAAAAATCTTCGACGGAATCCATTTTCGGTCAAAAATCTTCTACGGAATCCATTTTTAGTAGAAAAACTTCAAAAAATCAATTTCTTTTGCATTTATTTTATTAATCCGTTTTCGACGAAATTCTTTTTCCGTCGAAAAACTTCGCAAAATATTCTCTTTTGCATTTATTTTAGTCATCCGTTTTCGACGGAATGCATTTTTCGTCAAAAAACTTCGACGGAATCCATTTTTCGTCAAAAAACTTCACAAAATCAATTTCTTTTGCATTTATTTTATTCATCCGTTTTTTACGGAATTCATTTTTCGTCAAAAATCTTCGACAGAATCCATTTTCCGTCAAAAATCTTCTACGGAATCCATTTTCCGTCGAAAAACATCAAAAAATCAATTTCTTTTGCATTTATTTTATTCATCTGTTTTCGACGGAATTTGTTTTCGGTCGAAAAACTTCACAAAATCAATTTCTTTTGCATTAATTTTATTCATCCATTTTTGACGGAATTCATTTTCCGTCAAAAATCTTCAACCGAATCCGTTTTCCGTCGAAAAATATCACAAAATCAATTTCTTTTGAATTTATTTTATTCATCCGTTTTCGACGGAATTCATTTTCCTTCAAAAATCTTCGACCGAATCCATTTTCCATCAAAAATCTTCTACGAAATCCATTTTCCATCGAAAAACTCCGAAAAATCAATTTCTTTTTCATTTATTTTATTAATCCATTTTCGACGCAATTCTTTTTCCGTCGAAAAACTTCACAAAATCAATTTCTTTTGCATTTATTTTATTCATCTGTTTTCGATGGAATACATTTTCCATCAAAAATCTTCGACGGAATTCATTTTCCGTCCAAAAACTTCACAAAATCAATTTCTTTTGCATTTATTTTATTCATCCATTTTCGATGGAATTCATTTTCCGTCAAAAATCATCTACGGAATCCATTTTCCGTCGAAAAACTTCAAAAAATCAATTACTTTTGCATTTAATTTATTCATCCGGTTTTGACGGAATTTGTTTTCCGTCGAAAAACTTCACAAAATCAATTTCTTTTGCATTTATTTTATTCATCCGTTTTCAATGGAATTCATTTTCCGTCGAAAAACTCTCAATTTCTTTTGCATTTATTTTATTCATCCATTTTCGACGCAATTTGTTTTCCGTCGAAAAACTTCACAAAATCAATTTCTTTTGCATTTATTTTATTTATCCGTTTTCGACGCAATTTGTTTTCTTCGAAGGAATCCATTTTCGTCGAAAAACTTCACAAAATCAATTTCTTTTGCATTTATTTTATTCATCCGTTTTCGACGGAATACACTTTTCCGTCAAAAATCTTCGACGGAATCCATTTTCCGTCGAAAAATTCGTAAAATCAATTTCTTTTGCATTTATTTTATTCATCCATTTTCAATGGAATACATTTTCTGTCAAACATCTTCGACGGAATCCATTTTCCGTCAAAAATCTTCACAAAATCAATTTCTTTTGCATTTATTTTATTCATCCGTTTTCCAAGGAATCCATTTTTCGTCGAAAAACTTCATAAAATCAATTTCTTTTGCATTTATTTTATTCAACCGTTTTTGACGGAATCATTTTCATCAAAAATCTTCGAAGAAATCCATTTTCCATCGAAAAGCTTCACAAAATCAAATTCTTTTGCATTTATTTTATTCATCCATTTTCGATGGAATTCATTTTCCGTCAATAATCTTCGACGGAATCCATTTTCCGTCAAAAATCTTCACAAAATCAATTTCTTTTGCATTTATTTTATTCATCCGTTTTCGACGGAATTTGTTTTCCGTCGAAAAACTTCACAAAATCAATTTCTTTTGCATTTATTTTATTCATCCGTTTTCGAAGGAATACATTTTTCGTCAAAAATGTTCGACGGAATCCATTTTTCATCGAAAAACTTCATAAAATCAATTTATTTTGTATTTATTTTATTCATCCGTTTTCGACGGAATTCGTTTTCCATCGAAAAACTTCACAAAATCAATTTCTTTTGCATTTATTTTATTCATCCGTTTTCGACGGAATACATTTTCCGTCCAAAATCTTCGACGGAATACATTTTTCGTCGAAAAATTTCATAAAATCAATTTCTTTTGCATTTATTTTATTCATCCATTTTCGACGGAATCCATTTTCCATCAAAAAACTTCACAAAATCAATTTCTTTTGCATTTATTTTATTCATCAGTTTTCGATGGATTTTCGAAAAATCTTCGAATTTGTTTTCCGGAATCCATTTTTAGAGAAAAACTTCAAAAAATCAATTTCTTTTGCATTTATTTTATTAATCCATTTTCGACGCAATTCTTTTTCCGTCGAAAAACTTCACAAAATCAATTTCTTTTGCATTTATTTTATTCATCAGTTTTCGACGGAATACATTTTCCGTCCAAAAACTTCGACGGAATCCATTTTCCGTTGAAAAACTTCACAAAATCAATTTCTTTTACATTTATTTTATTCATCCGTTTTCGATGGAATTCATTTTCCGTCAAAAATCTTCGACGGAATCCATTTTCCGTCGAAAAACATCACAAAATCAATTTATTTTGCATTTATTTTATTCATCCGTTTTGACGGAATTTGTTTTCCGTCGAAAAACTTCACAAAATCAATTTCTTTTGCATTTATTTTATTCATCCGTTTTCCGTCAATGGATCACAAAATCAATTTCTTTTGATTTATTTTATTCCCGTTTTCGAAAAAATCTTCGACCGAATCCATTTTCCATCAAAAACTTCAAAAAATCAATTTTTCTTTTTCATTTATTTTATTAATCCATTTTCGACGCAATTCTTTTTCCGTCGAAAAACTTCACAAAATCAATTTCTTTTGCATTTATTTTATTCATCTGTTTTCGATGGAATACATTTTCCATCAAAAATCTTCGACGGAATTCATTTTCCGTCCAAAAACTTCACAAAATCAATTTCTTTTGCATTTATTTTATTCATCCATTTTCGATGGAATTCATTTTCCGTCAAAAATCATCTACGGAATCCATTTTCCGTCGAAAAACTTCAAAAAATCAATTACTTTTGCATTTAATTTATTCATCCGGTTTTGACGGAATTTGTTTTCCGTCGAAAAACTTCACAAAATCAATTTCTTTTGCATTTATTTTATTCATCCGTTTTCAATGGAATTCATTTTCCGTCGAAAATCTTCGACGGAATCCATTTTCCGTCGAAAAACTTCACAAAATCAATTTCTTTTGCATTTATTTTATTCATCCATTTTCGACGCAATTTGTTTTCCGTCGAAAAACTTCACAAAATCAATTTCTTTTGCATTTATTTTATTCATCCGTTTTCGACGGAATACACTTTTTGTCAAAAATCTTCGAAGGAATCCATTTTCGTCGAAAAACTTCGTAAAATCAATTTCTTTTGCATTTATTTTATTCATCCATTTTCGACGGAATTCATTTTCCGCCAAAAATCTTCGACGGAATCCATTTTCCGTCGAAAAACTTCACAAAATCAATTTCTTTTGCATTTTTTTTATTCATCCGTTTTCGATGGAATTCATTTTCCGTCAAAAATCTTCGACGGAATCCATTTTCTGTCAAGAATCTTCTACGGAATCCGTATTCCGTCGAAAAACTTCACAAAATCAATTTCTTTTGCATATATTTTATTCATCCATTTTCGACGGAATTCATTTTCCGTCCAAAATCTTCGACAGAATCCATTTTCCGTCGAAAAACTTCACAAAATCAATTTCTTTTGCATTTATTTTATTCATCCATTTTCGACGGAATCCGTTTTCCATCAAAAAAATTCACAATATCAATTTCTTTTGCATTTATTTTATTCATCCATTTTCGACGGGATCCGTTTTCCGTAAAAAAATTTCACAATATCAATTTCTTTTGCATTTATTTTATTCATCCATTATCGACGGAATCCATTTTCCATCGAAAAACTTCACAAAATCAATTTCTTTTGCATTTATTTTATTAATCCATTTTCGACGGAATTTGTTTTCCGTCGAAAAACTTCACAAAATCAATTTCTTTTGCATTAATTTTATTAATCCATTTTCGACGCAATTCTTTTTCCGTCGAAAAACTTCACAAAATCAATTTCTTTTGCATTTATTTTATTCATCTGTTTTCGACGGAATACATTTTCCATCAAAAATCTTCGACGGAATCCATTTTCCATCGAAAAACTTCACAAAATCAATTTCTTTTGCATTTATTTTATTCATCCATTTTCGATGGAATTCATTTTCCGTCAAAAATCTTCGACAGAATCCATTTTCCGTCAAAAATCTTCACAAAATCAATTTCTTTTGCATTTATTTTATTCATCCGTTTTCGACGGAATTTGTTTTCCGTCGAAAAACTTCACAAAATCAATTTCTTTTGCATTTATTTTATTCATCCGTTTTCGAAGGAATACATTTTTCGTCAAAAATGTTCGACGGAATCCATTTTTCATCGAAAAACTTCATAAAATCAATTTATTTTGTATTTATTTTATTCATCCATTTTCGAAGAAATTCATTTTCCGTCCAAAATCTTCGACGGTATCCATTTTCCGTCGAAAAACTTCACAAAATCAATTTCTTTTGCATTTATTTTATTCATCCGTTTTCGACCGAATACATTTTCAGTCAAAAATCTTCGACGAAATCCGTTTTCCGTCGAAAAGCTTCACAAAATCAATTTCTTTTGCATTTATTTTATTCATCCGCTTTCGATGGAATTCATTTTCCGTCCAAAATCTTCGACAAAATCCATTTTCCGTCGAAAAACTTCACAAAATCAATTTCTTTTGCATTTATTTTATTCATCTGTTTTCGACGGAATTCATTTACCGTCAAAAATCTTCAACGGAATCCGTTTTCCATCAAAAATCTTCTACGGAATCCATTTTCCGTCGAAAAACTTCAAATATTCAATTTCTTTTGCAATTATTTTATTAATCCGTTTTCGACGAAATTCTTTTTCCGTCGAAAAACTTCACAAAATAATTTCTTTTGCATTTATTTTAGTCATCCGTTTTCGACAGAATACATTTTTCGTCAAAAATCTTCGACGGAATCCATTTTACGTCGAAAAACTTCATAAAATCAATTTCTTTTGCATTTATTTTATTCATTCATTTTTGACGGAATTCATTTTCCGTCAAAATTCTTCGACGGAATCCATTTTCCGTCGAAAAACTTCACAAAATCAATTTCATTTGCATTTATTTTATTCATCTGCTTTCGACGGAATTCATTTTCTGTTAAAAATCTTCACAAAATCAATTTCTTTTGCATTTATTTTATTAATCCGTTTTCGACGGAATACATTTTTCGTCGAAAAACTTCATAAAATCAATTTCTTTTGTATTTATTTTATTCATCCATTTTCGACGGAATTCATTTTCCGTCAAAAATCTTCGACGGAATCCATTTTTCGTCGAAAAACTTCATAAAATCAATTTCTTTTGCATTTATTTTATTCATCCATTTTCGACGGAATTCATTTTCCGTCAAAAATCTTCGACGGAATCCATTTTTCGTCGAAAAACTTCATAAAATCAATTTCTTTTGCATTTATTTTATTCATCCATTTTCGACGGAATCCGTTTTCCGTCGAAAAACTTCACAAAATCAATTTCTTTTTCATTTATTTTATTCATCCATTTTCGACGGAATTCATTTTCCGTCAAAAATCTTCGACGGAATCCATTTTCCGTCGAAAAACTTCACAAAATCAATTTCTTTTGCTTTTATTTCATTCATCCGTTTTCGATGGAATTCATTTTCTGTCAAAAATCTTCGACGCAATCCATTTTCCGTCCAAAATCTTCTACGGAATCCATTTTCCGTCGAAAAACTTCACAAAATCAATTTCTTTTGCATTTATTTTATTCATCCATTTTCGACGGAATTTGTTTTCCGTCGAAAAACTTCACAAAATCAATTTCTTTTGCATTAATTTAATTCATCCATTTTCAATGGAATACATTTTCTGTCAAACATCTTCGACGGAATCCATTTTCCGTCAAAAATCTTCACAAAATCAATTTCTTTTGCATTTATTTTATTCATCCGTTTTCCAAGGAATCCATTTTTCGTCGAAAAACTTCATAAAATCAATTTCTTTTGCATTTATTTTATTCAACCGTTTTTGACGGAATACATTTTCAGTCAAAAATCTTCGACGGAATCACTTTTCCGTCGAAAAACTTCCCAAAGTCAATTTCTTTTGCATTTATTTTATTCATCAGTTTTCGACGGAATCCATTTTCTGGCAAGAATCTTCTACGGAATCCGTTTTCCGTCGAAAAACTTCACAAAATCAATTTCTTTTGCATATATTTTATTCATCCATTTTCGACGGAATTCATTTTCCGTCCAAAATCTTCGACAGAATCCATTTTCCGTCGAAAAACTTCACAAAATCAATTTCTTTTGCATTTATTTTATTCATCCATTTTCGACGGAATCCGTTTTCCATCAAAAAAATTCACAATATCAATTTCTTTTGCATTTATTTTATTCATCCATTTTCGACGGGATCCGTTTTCCGTAAAAAAATTTCACAATATCATTTTCTTTTGCATTTATTTTATTCATCCATTATCGACGGAATCCATTTTCCTTCGAAAAACTTCACAAAATCAATTTCTTTTGCATTTATTTTATTCATCCATTTTCGACGGAATTTGTTTTCCGTCGAAAAACTTCACAAAATCAATTTCTTTTGCATTAATTTAATTCATCCATTTTCAATGGAATACATTTTCTGTCAAACATCTTCGACGGAATCCATTTTCCGTCCAAAATCTTCACAAAATCAATTTCTTTTGCATTTATTTTATTCATCCGTTTTCCAAGGAATCCATTTTTCGTCGAAAAACTTCATAAAATCAATTTCTTTTGCATTTATTTTATTCAACCGTTTTTGACGGAATACATTTTCAGTCAAAAATCTTCGACGAAATCCATTTTCCATCGAAAAGCTTCACAAAATCAAATTCTTTTGCATTTATTTTATTCATCCATTTTCGATGGAATTCATTTTCCGTCAATAATCTTCGACAGAATCCATTTTCCGTCAAAAATCTTCACAAAATCAATTTCTTTTGCATTTATTTTATTCATCCGTTTTCGACGGAATTTGTTTTCCGTCGAAAAACTTCACAAAATCAATTTCTTTTGCATTTATTTTATTCATCCGTTTTCGAAGGAATACATTTTTCGTCAAAAATGTTCGACGGAATCCATTTTTCATCGAAAAACTTCATAAAATCAATTTATTTTGTATTTATTTTATTCATCCGTTTTCGACGAAATTCTTTTTCCATCGAAAAACTTCACAAAATCAATTTCTTTTGCATTTATTTTATTCATCCATTTTCGACGGAATACATTTTTCATCCAAAATCTTCGACGGAATCCATTTTTCGTCGAAAAACTTCATAAAATCAATTTCTTTTGCATTTATTTTATTCATCCGTTTTTGACGGAATTTGTTTTCCATCAAAAAACTTCACAAAATCAATTTCTTTTGCATTTATTTTATTCATCTGTTTTCGATGGAATTCATTTTCCGTCAAAAATCTTCGACGGAATCCATTTTCGGTCAAAAATCTTCTACGGAATCCATTTTTAGTAGAAAAACTTCAAAAAATCAATTTCTTTTGCATTTATTTTATTAATCCGTTTTCGACGAAATTCTTTTTCCGTCGAAAAACTTCGCAAAATATTCTCTTTTGCATTTATTTTAGTCATCCGTTTTCGACGGAATGCATTTTTCGTCAAAAAACTTCGACGGAATCCATTTTTCGTCAAAAAACTTCACAAAAATCAATTTCTTTTGCATTTATTTTATTCATCCGTTTTTTACGGAATTCATTTTTCGTCAAAAATCTTCGACAGAATCCATTTTCCGTCAAAAATCTTCTACGGAATCCATTTTCCGTCGAAAAACATCAAAAAATCAATTTCTTTTGCATTTATTTTATTCATCCGTTTTCGACGGAATTTGTTTTCGGTCGAAAAACTTCACAAAATCAATTTCTTTTGCATTAATTTTATTCATCCATTTTTGACGGAATTCATTTTCCGTCAAAAATCTTCAACCGAATCCGTTTTCCGTCGAAAAACATCACAAAATCAATTTCTTTTGAATTTATTTTATTCATCCGTTTTCGACGGAATTCATTTTCCTTCAAAAATCTTCGACCGAATCCATTTTCCATCAAAAATCTTCTACGAAATCCATTTTCCATCGAAAAACTCCGAAAAATCAATTTCTTTTTCATTTATTTTATTAATCCGTTTTCGACGCAATTCTTTTTCCGTCGAAAAACTTCACAAAATCAATTTCTTTTGCATTTATTTTATTCATTTGTTTTCGATGGAATACATTTTCCATCAAAAATCTTCGACGGAATTCATTTTCTGTCCAAAAACATCACAAAATCAATTTCTTTTGCATTTATTTTATTCATCCATTTTCGATGGAATTCATTTTCCGTCAAAAATCATCTACGGAATCCATTTTCCGTCGAAAAACTTCAAAAAATCAATTACTTTTGCATTTAATTTATTCATCCGGTTTTGACGGAATTTGTTTTCCGTCGAAAAACTTCACAAAATCAATTTCTTTTGCATTTATTTTATTCATCCGTTTTCAATGGAATTCATTTTCCGTCGAAAATCTTCGACGGAATCCATTTTCCGTCGAAAAACTTCACAAAATCAATTTCTTTTGCATTTATTTTATTCATCCATTTTCGACGCAATTTGTTTTCCGTCGAAAAACTTCACAAAATCAATTTCTTTTGCATTTATTTTATTCATCCGTTTTCGACGGAATACACTTTTTGTCAAAAATCTTCGAAGGAATCCATTTTCGTCGAAAAACTTCGTAATATCAATTTCTTTTGCATTTATTTTATTCATCCATTTTCGACGGAATTCATTTTCCGCCAAAAATCTTCGACGGAATCCATTTTCCGTAAAAAAAATTCACAATATCAATTTCTTTTGCATTTATTTTATTCATCCATTATCGACGGATCCATTTTCCATCGAAAAACTTCACAAAATCAATTTCTTTTGCATTTATTTTATTCATCCATTTTCGACGGAATTCGTTTTCCGTCGAAAAACTTCACAAAATAAATTTCTTTTGCATTAATTTTATTCATCCATTTTCGACGGAATACATTTTCCGTCAAAAATCTTCGACGGAATCCCTTTCCCGTTGAACAACTTCACAAAATCAATTTCTTTTGCATTTATTTTTTTCATCCATTTTCGACGGAATTCATTTTCCATCGAAAATCTTTACAAAATCAATTTGTTTTCCAATTTATTTTGTTCATCCGTTTTTGACGGATTTCCACTTTCTGTCGAAAAACCTCACAAAATCAATTTCTTTTGCATTTATTTTATTCATCCATTATCGATGGAATTCATTTTCCGTCAAAAATCTTCGACGGAATCCATTTTCCGTCAAAAATCTTCTACGGACTCCATTTTTTCGTCGAAAAACTTCACAAAATCAATTTCTTTCACATTTATTTTATTCATCCATTTTCGACGGAATAAATTTTCCGTCAAAAATCTTCGACGGAATCCATTTTCCGTTGAAAAACTTCACAAAATCAATTTCTTTTGCATTTATTTTATTCATCCGTTTTCGATGGAATTCATTTTCTGTCAAAAATCTTCAACGGAATCCATTTTCTGTCAATAATCTTCTACGGAATCCGTTTTCCGTCGAAAAACTTCACAAAATCAATTTCTTTTGCATATATTTTATTCATCCATTTTCGACGGAATTCATTTTCCGTCCAAAATCTTCGACAGAATCCATTTTCCGTCGAAAAACTTCACAAAATCAATTTCTTTTGCATTTATTTTATTCATCCATTTTCGACGGAATCCGTTTTCCATCAAAAAAATTCACAATATCAATTTCTTTTGCATTTATTTTATTCATCCATTTTCGACGGGATCCGTTTTCCGTAAAAAAATTTCACAATACCAATTTCTTTTGCATTTATTTTATTCATCCATTATCGACGGAATCCATTTTCCATCGAAAAACTTCACAAAATCAATTTCTTTTGCTTTTATTTTATTCATCCATTTTCGACGGAATTCGTTTTCCGTCGAAAAACTTCACAAAACAAATTTCTTTTGCATTAATTTTATTCATCCATTTTCGACGGAATACATTTTCCGTCAAAAATCTTCTACGGAATCCATTTCCCGTTGAACAACTTCACAAAATCAATTTCTTTTGCATTTATTTTTTTCATCCATTTTCGACGGAATCCATTTTCCATCGAAAAACTTTACAAAATCAATTTCTTTTCCAATTTATTTTATTCTTCCGTTTTTGACGGAATTCGTTTTCCGTCAAAAAATCTTCGACGGATTTCCACTTTCTGTCGAAAAACATCACAAAATCAATTTCTTTTGCATTTATTTTATTCATCCATTATCGATGGAATTCATTTTCCGTCAAAAATCTTTGACGGAATCCATTTTCCGTAAAAAATCTTCTACGGACTCCATTTTTTCGTCGAAAAACTTCACAAAATCAAGTTCTTTCGCATTTATTTTATTCATCCATTTTCGACGGAATTCATTTTCCGTCAAAAATCTTCGACGGAATCCATTTTCCGTCGAAAAACTTCACAAAATCAATTTCTTTTGCATTTATTTTATTCATCCGTTTTCGATGGAATTCATTTTCTGTCAAAAATCTTCGACGGAATCCATTTTCTGTCAAGAATCTTCTACGGAATCCGTTTTCCGTCGAAAAACTTCACAAAATCAATTTATTTTGCATATATTTTATTCATCCATTTTCGACGGAATTCATTTTCCGTCCAAAATCTTCGACAGAATCCATTTTCCGTCGAAAAACTTCACAAAATCAATTTCTTTTGCATTTATTTTATTCATCCATTTTCGACGGGGTCCGTTTTCCATCAAAAAAATTCACAATATCAATTTCTTTTGCATTTATTTTATTCATCCATTATCGATGGAATTCATTTTCCGTCAAAAATCTTCGACGGAATCCATTTTCCGTCAAAAATCTTCTACGGACTCCATTTTTTCGTCGAAAAACTTCACAAAATCAATTTCTTTCGCATTTATTTTATTCATCCATTTTCGACGGAATTCATTTTCCGTCAAAAATCTTCGACGGAATCCATTTTCCGTCGAAAAACTTCACAAAATCAATTTCTTTTGCATTTATTTTATTCATCCATTTTCGACGGAATTCATTTTCCGTCCAAAATCTTCGACGGAATCCATTTTCCGTCGAAAAACTTCACAAAATCAATTTCTTTTGCATTTATTTTATTCATCCATTTTCGACGGAATCCGTTTTCCATCAAAAAAATTCACAATATCAATTTCTTTTGCATTTAATTTATTCATCCATTTTCGACGGGATCCGTTTTCCGTAAAAAAAATTCACAATATCAATTTCTTTTGCATTTATTTTATTCATCCATTATCGACGGATCCATTTTCCATCGAAAAACTTCACAAAATCAATTTCTTTTGCATTTATTTTATTCATCCATTTTCGACGGAATTCGTTTTCCGTCGAAAAACTTCACAAAATAAATTTCTTTTGCATTAATTTTATTCATCCATTTTCGACGGAATACATTTTCCGTCAAAAATCTTCGACGGAATCCCTTTCCCGTTGAACAACTTCACAAAATCAATTTCTTTTGCATTTATTTTTTTCATCCATTTTCGACGGAATTCATTTTCCATCGAAAATCTTTACAAAATCAATTTCTTTTCCAATTTATTTTATTCATCCGTTTTTGACGGAATTCGTTTTCCGTCAAAAAATCTTCGACGGATTTCCACTTTCTGTCGAAAAACCTCACAAAATCAATTTCTTTTGCATTTATTTTATTCATCCATTAACGATGGAATTCATTTTCCGTCAAAATCTTCGACGGAATCCATTTTCCGTCAAAAATCTTCTACGGACTCCATTTTTTCGTCGAAAAACTTCACAAAATCAATTTCTTTCGCATTTATTTTATTCATCCATTTTCGACGGAATTCATTTTCCGTCAAAAATCTTCGACGGAATCCATTTTCCGTCGAAAAACTTCACAAAATCAATTTCTTTTACATTTATTTTATTCATCCGTTTTCGATGGAATTCATTTTCTGTCAAAAATCTTCGACGGAATCCATTTTCTGTCAAGAATCTTCTACGGAATCCGTTTTCCGTCGAAAAACTTCACAAAATCAATTTCTTTTGCATATATTTTATTCATCCATTTTCGACGGAATTCATTTTCCGTCCAAAATCTTCGACAGAATCCATTTTCCGTCGAAAAACTTCACAAAATCAATTTCTTTTGCATTTATTTTATTCATCCATTTTCGACGGAATCCGTTTTCCATCAAAAAAATTCACAATATCAATTTCTTTTGCATTTATTTTATTCATCCATTTTCGACGGGATCCGTTTTCCGTAACAAAATTTCACAATATCAATTTCTTTTGCATTTATTTTATTCATCCATTATCGACGGAATCCATTTTCCATCGAAAAACTTCACAAAATCAATTTCTTTTGCATTTAAATCCATATTCATTCTAAAAACTTCACAAAACAAATTTCTTTTGCATTAATTTTATTCATCCATTTTCGACGGAATACATTTTCCGTCAAAAATCTTCTACGGAATCCATTTCCCGTTGAACAACTTCACAAAATCAATTTCTTTTGCATTTATTTTTTTCATCCATTTTCGACGGAATCCATTTTCCATCAAAAAACTTTACAAAATCAATTTCTTTTCCAATTTATTTTATTCTTCCGTTTTTGACGGAATTCGTTTTCCGTCAAAAAATCTTCGACGGATTTCCACTTTCTGTCGAAAAACATCACAAAATCAATGTCTTTTGCATTTATTTTATTCCTCCATTATCGATGGAATTCATTTTCCGTCAAAAATCTTTGACGGAATCCATTTTCAGTAAAAAATCTTCTACGGACTCCATTTTTTCGTCGAAAAACTTCACAAAATCAAGTTCTTTCGCATTTATTTTATTCATCCATTTTCGACGGAATTCATTTTCCGTCAAAAATCTTCGATGGAATCCATTTTCCGTCGAAAAACTTCACAAAATCAATTTCTTTTGCATTTATTTTATTCATCCATTTTCGATGGAATTTATTTTCTGTCAAAAATCTTCGACGGAATCCATTTTCTGTCAAGAATCTTCTACGGAATCCGTTTTCCGTCGAAAAACTTCACAAAATCAATTTCTTTTGCATTAATTTTATTCATCCATTTTCGACGGAATACATTTTCCGTCAAAAATCTTCTACGGAATCCATTTCCCGTTGAACAACTTCACAAAATCAATTTCTTTTGCATTTATTTTTTTCATCCATTTTCGACGGAATCCATTTTCCATCGAAAAACTTTACAAAATCAATTTCTTTTCCAATTTATTTTATTCTTCCGTTTTTGACGGAATTCGTTTTCCGTCAAAAAATCTTCGACGGATTTCCACTTTCTGTCGAAAAACATCACAAAATCAATTTCTTTTGCATTTATTTTATTCATCCATTATCGATGGAATTCATTTTCCGTCAAAAATCTTTGACGGAATCCATTTTCCGTAAAAAATCTTCTACGGACTCCATTTTTTCGTCGAAAAACTTCACAAAATCAAGTTCTTTCGCATTTATTTTATTCATCCATTTTCGACGGAATTCATTTTCCGTCAAAAATCTTCGACGGAATCCATTTTCCGTCGAAAAACTTCACAAAATCAATTTCTTTTGCATTTATTTTATTCATCCGTTTTCGATGGAATTCATTTTCTGTCAAAAATCTTCGACGGAATCCATTTTCTGTCAAGAATCTTCTACGGAATCCGTTTTCCGTCGAAAAACTTCACAAAATCAATTTATTTTGCATATATTTTATTCATCCATTTTCGACGGAATTCATTTTCCGTCCAAAATCTTCGACAGAATCCATTTTCCGTCGAAAAACTTCACAAAATCAATTTCTTTTGCATTTATTTTATTCATCCATTTTCGACGGGGTCCGTTTTCCATCAAAAAAATTCACAATATCAATTTCTTTTGCATTTATTTTATTCATCCATTATCGATGGAATTCATTTTCCGTCAAAAATCTTCGACGGAATCCATTTTCCGTCAAAAATCTTCTACGGACTCCATTTTTTCGTCGAAAAACTTCACAAAATCAATTTCTTTCGCATTTATTTTATTCATCCATTTTCGACGGAATTCATTTTCCGTCAAAAATCTTCGACGGAATCCATTTTCCGTCGAAAAACTTCACAAAATCAATTTCTTTTGCATTTATTTTATTCATCCATTTTCGACGGAATTCATTTTCCGTCCAAAATCTTCGACGGAATCCATTTTCCGTCGAAAAACTTCACAAAATCAATTTCTTTTGCATTTATTTTATTCATCCATTTTCGACGGAATCCGTTTTCCATCAAAAAAATTCACAATATCAATTTCTTTTGCATTTAATTTATTCATCCATTTTCGACGGGATCCGTTTTCCGTAAAAAAAATTCACAATATCAATTTCTTTTGCATTTATTTTATTCATCCATTATCGACGGATCCATTTTCCATCGAAAAACTTCACAAAATCAATTTCTTTTGCATTTATTTTATTCATCCATTTTCGACGGAATTCGTTTTCCGTCGAAAAACTTCACAAAATAAATTTCTTTTGCATTAATTTTATTCATCCATTTTCGACGGAATACATTTTCCGTCAAAAATCTTCGACGGAATCCCTTTCCCGTTGAACAACTTCACAAAATCAATTTCTTTTGCATTTATTTTTTTCATCCATTTTCGACGGAATTCATTTTCCATCGAAAATCTTTACAAAATCAATTTCTTTTCCAATTTATTTTATTCATCCGTTTTTGACGGAATTCGTTTTCCGTCAAAAAATCTTCGACGGATTTCCACTTTCTGTCGAAAAACATCACAAAATCAATTTCTTTTGCATTTATTTTTTTCATCCATTTTCGACGGAATTCATTTTCCGTTTTCCGTCCATTTTTCGTCGAAAAACTTCATAAAATAAATTTCTTTTGCATTCATTTTATTCATCCATTTTCGACGGAATACATTTTCCGTCAAAAATCTTCTACGGAATCCATTTCCCGTTGAACAACTTCACAAAATCAATTTCTTTTGCATTTATTTTTTTCATCCATTTTCGACGGAATCCATTTTCCATCGAAAACTTTACAAAATCAATTTCTTTTCCAATTTACTTTATTCATCCGTTTTATACGGAATTTGTTTTCCGTCAAAAAATCTTCGACGGATTTCCACTTTCTGTCAAAAAACATCACAAAATCAATTTCTTTTGCATTTATTTTATTCATCCATTATCGATGGAATTCATTTTCCGTCAAAAATCTTCGACGGAATCCATTTTCCGTCAAAAATCTTCTACGGACTCCATTTTTTCGTCGAAAAACTTCACAAAATCAATTTCTTTCGCATTTATTTTATTCATCCATTTTCGACGGAATTCATTTTCCGTCAAAAATCTTCGACGGAATCCATTTTCCGTCGAAAAACTTCACAAAATCAATTTCTTTTGCATTTATTTTATTCATCCGTTTTCGATGGAATTCATTTTCCGTCAAAAATCTTCGACGGAATCCATTTTCTGTCAAGAATCTTCTACGGAATCCGTTTTCCGTCGAAAAACTTCACAAAATCAATTTCTTTTGCATATATTTTATTCATCCATTTTCGACGGAATTCATTTTCCGTCCAAAATCTTCGACCGAATCCATTTTCCGTCGAAAAACATCACAAAATCAATTTCTTTTGCATTTATTTTATTCATCCATTTTCGACGGAATCCGTTTTCCATCAATAAAATTCACAATATCAATTTCTTTTGCATTTATTTTATTCATCCATTTTCGACGGGATCCGTTTTTCGTAAAAAAATTTCACAATATCAATTTCTTTTGCATTTATTTTATTCATCCATTATCGACGGAATCCATTTTCCATCGAAAAACTTCACAAAATCAATTTCTTTTGCATTTATTTTATTCATCCATTTTCGACGGAATTCGTTTTCCGTCGAAAAACTTCACAAAACAAATTTCTTTTGCATTAATTTTATTCATCCATTTTCGACAAAATTCATTTTCCGTCAAAAATCTTCGACGGAATCCATTTTCCGTCGAAATACTTCACAAAATCAATTTCTTTTGCATTTATTTTATTCATCCGTTTTCGATGGAATTCATTTTCTGTCAAAAATCTTCGACGGAATCCATTTTCTGTCAAGAATCTTCTACGGAATCCGTTTTCCGTCGAAAAACTTCACAAAATCAATTTCTTTTGCATATATTTTATTCATCCATTTTCGACGGAATTCATTTTCCGTCCAAAATCAACGACAGAATCCATTTTCCGTCGAAAAACTTCACAAAATCAATTTGTTTTGCATTTATTTTATTCATCCATTTTCGACGGGGTCCGTTTTCCATCAAAAAAATTCACAATATCAATTTCTTTTGCATTTATTTTATTCATCCATTTTCGACGGGATCCGTGTTCCGTAAAAAAATTTCACAATATCAATTTCTTTTGCATTTATTTTATTCATCCATTATCGACGGAATCCATTTTCCATCGAAAAACTTCACAAAATCAATTTCTTTTGCATTTATTTTATTCATCCATTTTCGACGGAATTCGTTTTCCGTCGAAAAACTTCACAAAACAAATTTCTTTTGCATTAATTTTATTCATCCATTTTCGACGGAATACATTTTCCGTCAAAAATCTTCTACGGAATCCATTTCCCGTTGAACAACTTCACAAAATCAATTTCTTTTGCATTTATTTTTTTCATCCATTTTCGACGGAATCCATTTTCCATCGAAAAACTTTACAAAATCAATTTCTTTTCCAATTTATTTTATTCTTCCGTTTTTGACGGAATTCGTTTTCCGTCAAAAAATCTTCGACGGATTTCCACTTTCTGTCGAAAAACATCACAAAATAAATTTCTTTGCCATTAATTTTATTCATCCATTTTCGACGGAATACATTTTCCGTCAAAAATCTTCTACGGAATCCATTTCCCGTTGAACAACTTCACAAAATCAATTTCTTTTGCATTTAATTTATTCATCCATTATCGATGGAATTCATTTTCCGTCAAAAATCTTCGACGGAATCCATTTTCCGTCAAAAATCTTCTCGGAATCCACGGACTCCATTTTTTCGTCGAAAAACTTCACAAAATCAATTTATTTCGCATTTATTTTATTCATCCATTTTCGACGGAATTCATTTTCAGTCAAAAATCTTCGACAGAATCCATTTTCCGTCGAAAAACTTCACAAAATCAATTTCTTTTGCATTTATTTTATTCATCCGTTTTCGATGGAATTCATTTTCCGTCAAAAATCTTCGACGGAATCCATTTTCCGTCAAAAATCTTCTACGGACTCCATTTTTTCGTCGAAAAACTTCACAAAATCAATTTATTTCGCATTTATTTTATTCATCCATTTTCGACGGAATTTATTTTCAGTCAAAAATCTTCGACAGAATCCATTTTCCGTCGAAAAACTTCACAAAATCAATTTCTTTTGCATTTATTTTATTCATCCGTTTTCGATGGAATTCATTTTCCGTCAAAAATCTTTGACGGAATCCATTTTCTGTCAAGAATCTTCTACGGAATCCGTTTTCCGTCGAAAAACTTCACAAAATCAATTTCTTTTGCATATATTTTATTCATCCATTTTCGACGGAATTCATTTTCCGTCCAAAATCTTCGACAGAATCCATTTTCCGTCGAAAAACTTCACAAAATCAATTTCTTTTGCATTTATTTTATTCATCCATTTTCGACGGAATCCGTTTTCCATCAAAAAAATTCACAATATCAATTTCTTTTGCATTTATTTTATTCATCCATTTTCGACGGGATCCGTTTTCCGTAAAAAAATTTCACAATATCAATTTCTTTTGCATTTATTTTATTCATCCATTATCGACGGAATCCATTTTCCATCGAAAAACTTCACAAAATAAATTTCTTTTGCATTTATCTTATTCATCCATTTTCGACGGAATTCATTTTCCGTCGAAAAACTTCACAAAATAAATTTCTTTTGCATTAATTTTATTCATCCATTTTCGACGGAATGCATTTTCCGTCAAAAATCTTCGACGGAATCCATTTCCCGTTGAACAACTTCACAAAATCAATTTCTTTTGCATTTATTTTTTTCATCCATTTTCGACGGAATCCATTTTCCATCGAAAAACTTTACAAAATCAATTTCTTTTCCAATTTATTTTATTCATCCGTTTTTGACGAAATTCGTTTTCCGTCAAAAAATCTTCGACGCATTTCCACTTTCTGTCGAAAAACATCACAAAATCAATTTCTTTTGCATTTATTTTATTCATCCATTATCGAGGGAATTCATTTTCCGTCAAAAATCTTCGACGAAATCCATTTTCCGTCAAAAATCTTCTACGGACTCCATTTTTTCGTCAAAAAACTTCACAAAATCAATTTCTTTCGCATTTATTTTATTCATCCATTTTCGACGGAATTCATTTTCCGTCAAAAATCTTCGACGGAATCCATTTTCCGTCGAAAAACTTCACAAAATCAATTTCTTTTACATTTATTTTATTCATCCGTTTTCGATGGAATTCATTTTCTGTCAAAAATCTTCGACGGAATCCATTTTCTGTCAAGAATCTTCTACGGAATCCGTTTTCCGTCGAAAAACTTCACAAAATCAATTTCTTTTGCATATATTTTATTCATCCATTTTCGACGGAATTCATTTTCCGTCCAAAATCTTCGACAGAATCCATTTTCCGTCGAAAAACTTCACAAAATCAATTTCTTTTGCATTTATTTTATTCATCCATTTTCGACGGAATCCGTTTTCCATCAAAAAAATTCACAATATCAATTTCTTTTGCATTTATTTTATTCATCCATTTTCGACGGGATCCGTTTTCCGTAAAAAAATTTCACAATATCAATTTCTTTTGCATTTATTTTATTCATCCAATATCGACAGAATCCATTTTCCATCGAAAAACTTCACAAAATCAATTTCTTTTGCATTTATTTTATTCATCCATTTTCGACGGAATTCGTTTTCCGTCGAAAAACTTCACAAAATAAATTTCTTTTGCATTAATTTTATTCATCCATTTTCGACGGAATACATTTTCCGTCCAAAATCTTCGACGGAATCCATTTTCCGTTGAACAACTTCACAAAATCAATTTCTTTTGCATTTATTTTTTTCATCCATTTTCGACGGAATCCATTTTCCATCGAAAAACTTTACAAAATCAATTTCTTTTCCAATTTATTTTATTCATCCGTTTTTGACGGAATTCGATTTCCATCAAAAAATCTTCGACAGATTTCCACTTTCTGTCGAAAAACATCACAAAATCAATTTCTTTTGCATTTATTTTATTCATCCATTATCGTTGGAATTCATTTTCCGTCAAAAATCTTCGACGGAATCCATTTTCCGTCAAAATCTTCTACGGACTCCATTTTTTCGTCGAAAAACTTCACAAAATCAATTTCTTTCGCATTTATTTTATTCATCCATTTTCGACGGAATTCATTTTCCTTCAAAAATCTTCGACGGAATCCATTTTCCGTCGAAAAACTTCACAAAATCAATTTCTTTTGCATTTATTTTATTAATCCATTTTCGATGGAATTTGTTTTCCGTCGAAAAACTTCATAAAATTAATTTCTTTTGCATTTATTTTATTCATCCATTTTCGACGGAATCCGTTTTCAATCAAAAAAACTCACAATATCAATTTCTTTTGCCTTTATTTTATTCATCCATTTTCGACGGAATTCATTTTCCGTCAAAAAAACTTCACAAAATTAATTTCTTTTACATTTATTTTATTCATCCATTTTCGACGGAATTCATTTTCCGTCGGAAAACTTCACAAAATACATTTCTTTTGCATTTATTTTATTCATATGTTTTCGACGGAATACATTTTTCGTCAAAAATCTTCGACGGAATCCATTTTTCTTCGAAAAACTTCGTAAAATCTATTTCTTTTGCATTTATTTTATTCATCCGTTTTTGATGGAATTCATTTTCCGTAAAAAATCTTCGACGGAATCCAATTTCAATCAAAAATCTTCGACGGAATCCATTTTCCGTCGAAAAACTTACAAAATCAATTTCTTTTGCATTTATTTTATTCATCCATTTTCGACGGAATCCGTTTTCCAACGAAAAACTTCACAAAATCAATTTCTTTTGCATTTATTTTATTCATCCTTTTTCGACGGAATTCATTTTCCGTCAAAAATCTTCGACGGAATCCATTTACCGTCGAAAAACTTCATAAAATCAATTTCTTTTGCCTTTATTTTATTCATCCGTTTTCGAAGGAATTTGTTTTTCGTCGAAAAACTTCACAAAATCAATTTCTTTTGCATTAATTTTATTCATCCGTTTTCGACGGAATACATTTTTCGTCAAAAATCTTCAACGGAATCCATTTTTCGTCATTAAACTTCATAAAATCAATTTCTTTTGCCTTTATTTTATCCATCCATTTTCGACGGAATCCGATTTCCTTCAAAAATTTCACAATATCAATTTCTTTTGCATTTATTTTATTCATCCATTTTCGACGGAATCCGTTTTCCGAAAAAAAACTTCACAAAATCAATTTCTTTTGCATTTATTTTTTTCATCCATTTTCGACGGAATCCATTTTCCATCGAAAACTTTACAAAATCAATTTCTTTTCCAATTTACTTTATTCATCCGTTTTATACGGAATTTGTTTTCCGTCAAAAAATCTTCGACGGATTTCCACTTTCTGTCGAAAAACATCACAAAATCAATTTCTTTTGCATTTATTTTATTCATCCATTATCGATGGAATTCATTTTCCGTCAAAAATCTTCGACGGAATCCATTTTCCGTCAAAAATCTTCTACGGACTCCATTTTTTCGTCGAAAAACTTCACAAAATCAATTTCTTTCGCATTTATTTTATTCATCCATTTTCGACGGAATTCATTTTCCGTCAAAAATCTTCGACGGAATCCATTTTCCGTCGAAAAACTTCACAAAATCAATTTCTTTTGCATTTATTTTATTCATCCGTTTTCGATGGAATTCATTTTCCGTCAAAAATCTTCGACGGAATCCATTTTCTGTCAAGAATCTTCTACGGAATCCGTTTTCCGTCGAAAAACTTCACAAAATCAATTTCTTTTGCATATATTTTATTCATCCATTTTCGACGGAATTCATTTTCCGTCCAAAATCTTCGACCGAATCCATTTTCCGTCGAAAAACATCACAAAATCAATTTCTTTTGCATTTATTTTATTCATCCATTTTCGACGGAATCCGTTTTCCATCAATAAAATTCACAATATCAATTTCTTTTGCATTTATTTTATTCATCCATTTTCGACGGGATCCGTTTTTCGTAAAAAAATTTCACAATATCAATTTCTTTTGCATTTATTTTATTCATCCATTATCGACGGAATCCATTTTCCATCGAAAAACTTCACAAAATCAATTTCTTTTGCATTTATTTTATTCATCCATTTTCGACGGAATTCGTTTTCCGTCGAAAAACTTCACAAAACAAATTTCTTTTGCATTAATTTTATTCATCCATTTTCGACAAAATTCATTTTCCGTCAAAAATCTTCGACGGAATCCATTTTCCGTCGAAAAACTTCACAAAATTAATTTCTTTTGCATTTATTTTATTCATCCGTTTTCGATGGAATTCATTTTCTGTCAAAAATCTTCGACGGAATCCATTTTCTGTCAAGAATCTTCTACGGAATCCGTTTTCCATCGAAAAACTTCACAAAATCAATTTCTTTTGCATATATTTTATTCATCCATTTTCGACGGAATTCATTTTCCGTCCAAAATCAACGACAGAATCCATTTTCCGTCGAAAAACTTCACAAAATCAATTTGTTTTGCATTTATTTTATTCATCCATTTTGGACGGGGTCCGTTTTCCATCAAAAAAATTCACAATATCAATTTCTTTTGCATTTATTTTATTCATCCATTTTCGACGGGATCCGTGTTCCGTAAAAAAATTTCACAATATCAATTTCTTTTGCATTTATTTTATTCATCCATTATCGACGGAATCCATTTTCCATCGAAAAACTTCACAAAATCAATTTCTTTTGCATTTATTTTATTCATCCATTTTCGACGGAATTCGTTTTCCGTCGAAAAACTTCACAAAACAAATTTCTTTTGCATTAATTTTATTCATCCATTTTCGACGGAATACATTTTCCGTCAAAAATCTTCTACGGAATCCATTTCCCGTTGAACAACTTCACAAAATCAATTTCTTTTGCATTTATTTTTTTCATCCATTTTCGACGGAATCCATTTTCCATCGAAAAACTTTACAAAATCAATTTCTTTTCCAATTTATTTTATTCTTCCGTTTTTGACGGAATTCGTTTTCCGTCAAAAAATCTTCGACGGATTTCCACTTTCTGTCGAAAAACATCACAAAATAAATTTCTTTGCCATTAATTTTATTCATCCATTTTCGACGGAATACATTTTCCGTCAAAAATCTTCTACGGAATCCATTTCCCGTTGAACAACTTCACAAAATCAATTTCTTTTGCATTTAATTTATTCATCCATTATCGATGGAATTCATTTTCCGTCAAAAATCTTCGACGGAATCCATTTTCCGTCAAAAATCTTCTACGGACTCCATTTTTTCGTCGAAAAACTTCACAAAATCAATTTATTTCGCATTTATTTTATTCATCCATTTTCGACGGAATTCATTTTCAGTCAAAAATCTTCGACAGAATCCATTTTCCGTCGAAAAACTTCACAAAATCAATTTCTTTTGCATTTATTTTATTCATCCGTTTTCGATGGAATTCATTTTCCGTCAAAAATCTTCGACGGAATCCATTTTCCGTCAAAAATCTTCTACGGACTCCATTTTTTCGTCGAAAAACTTCACAAAATCAATTTATTTCGCATTTATTTTATTCATCCATTTTCGACGGAATTTATTTTCAGTCAAAAATCTTCGACAGAATCCATTTTCCGTCGAAAAACTTCACAAAATCAATTTCTTTTGCATTTATTTTATTCATCCGTTTTCGATGGAATTCATTTTCCGTCAAAAATCTTCGACGGAATCCATTTTCTGTCAAGAATCTTCTACGGAATCCGTTTTCCGTCGAAAAACTTCACAAAATCAATTTCTTTTGCATATATTTTATTCATCCATTTTCGACGGAATTCATTTTCCGTCCAAAATCTTCGACAGAATCCATTTTCCGTCGAAAAACTTCACAAAATCAAGTTCTTTTGCATTTATTTTATTCATCCATTTTCGACGGAATCCGTTTTCCATCAAAAAAATTCACAATATCAATTTCTTTTGCATTTATTTTATTCATCCATTTTCGACGGGATCCGTTTTCCGTAAAAAAATTTCACAATATCAATTTCTTTTGCATTTATTTTATTCATCCATTATCGACGGAATCCATTTTCCATCGAAAAACTTCACAAAATAAATTTCTTTTGCATTTATCTTATTCATCCATTTTCGACGGAATTCATTTTCCGTCGAAAAACTTCACAAAATAAATTTCTTTTGCATTAATTTTATTCATCCATTTTCGACGGAATGTATTTTCCGTCAAAAATCTTCGACGGAATCCATTTCCCGTTGAACAACTTCACAAAATCAATTTCTTTTGCATTTATTTTTTTCATCCATTTTCGACGGAATCCATTTTCCATCGAAAAACTTTACAAAATCAATTTCTTTTCCAATTTATTTTATTCATCCGTTTTTGACGAAATTCGTTTTCCGTCAAAAAATCTTCGACGCATTTCCACTTTCTGTCGAAAAACATCACAAAATCAATTTCTTTTGCATTTATTTTATTCATCCATTATCGAGGGAATTCATTTTCCGTCAAAAATCTTCGACGAAATCCATTTTCCGTCAAAAATCTTCTACGGACTCCATTTTTTCGTCAAAAAACTTCACAAAATCAATTTCTTTCGCATTTATTTTATTCATCCATTTTCGACGGAATTCATTTTCCGTCAAAAATCTTCGACGGAATCCATTTTCCGTCGAAAAACTTCACAAAATCAATTTCTTTTACATTTATTTTATTCATCCGTTTTCGATGGAATTCATTTTCTGTCAAAAATCTTCGACGGAATCCATTTTCTGTCAAGAATCTTCTACGGAATCCGTTTTCCGTCGAAAAACTTCACAAAATCAATTTCTTTTGCATATATTTTATTCATCCATTTTCGACGGAATTCATTTTCCGTCCAAAATCTTCGACAGAATCCATTTTCCGTCGAAAAACTTCACAAAATCAATTTCTTTTGCATTTATTTTATTCATCCATTTTCGACGGAATCCGTTTTCCATCAAAAAAATTCACAATATCAATTTCTTTTGCATTTATTTTATTCATCCATTTTCGACGGTTTTCCGTAAAAAAATTTCACAATATCAATTTCTTTTGCATTTATTTTATTCATCCAATATCGACGGGATAAAAAAATTTCACAATATCAATTTCTTTTGCATTTATTTTATTCATCCAATATCGACAGAATCCATTTTCCATCGAAAAACTTCACAAAATCAATTTCTTTTGCATTTATTTTATTCATCCATTTTCGACGGAATTCGTTTTCCGTCGAAAAACTTCACAAAATAAATTTCTTTTGCATTAATTTTATTCATCCATTTTCGACGGAATACATTTTCCGTCCAAAATCTTCGACGGAATCCATTTTCCGTTGAACAACTTCACAAAATCAATTTCTTTTGCATTTATTTTTTTCATCCATTTTCGACGGAATCCATTTTCCATCGAAAAACTTTACAAAATCAATTTCTTTTCCAATTTATTTTATTCATCCGTTTTTGACGGAATTCGATTTCCATCAAAAAATCTTCGACAGATTTCCACTTTCTGTCGAAAAACATCACAAAATCAATTTCTTTTGCATTTATTTTATTCATCCATTATCGTTGGAATTCATTTTCCGTCAAAAATCTTCGACGGAATCCATTTTCCGTCAAAATCTTCTACGGACTCCATTTTTTCGTCGAAAAACTTCACAAAATCAATTTCTTTCGCATTTATTTTATTCATCCATTTTCGACGGAATTCATTTTCCTTCAAAAATCTTCGACGGAATCCATTTTCCGTCGAAAAACTTCACAAAATCAATTTCTTTTGCATTTATTTTATTAATCCATTTTCGATGGAATTTGTTTTCCGTCGAAAAACTTCATAAAATTAATTTCTTTTGCATTTATTTTATTCATCCATTTTCGACGGAATCCGTTTTCAATCAAAAAAACTCACAATATCAATTTCTTTTGCCTTTATTTTATTCATCCATTTTCGACGGAATTCATTTTCCGTCAAAAAAACTTCACAAAATTAATTTCTTTTACATTTATTTTATTCATCCATTTTCGACGGAATTCATTTTCCGTCGGAAAACTTCACAAAATACATTTCTTTTGCATTTATTTTATTCATATGTTTTCGACGGAATACATTTTTCGTCAAAAATCTTCGACGGAATCCATTTTTCTTCGAAAAACTTCGTAAAATCTATTTCTTTTGCATTTATTTTATTCATCCGTTTTTGATGGAATTCATTTTCCGTAAAAAATCTTCGACGGAATCCAATTTCAATCAAAAATCTTCGACGGAATCCATTTTCCGTCGAAAAACTTACAAAATCAATTTCTTTTGCATTTATTTTATTCATCCATTTTCGACGGAATCCGTTTTCCAACGAAAAACTTCACAAAATCAATTTCTTTTGCATTTATTTTATTCATCCTTTTTCGACGGAATTCATTTTCCGTAAAAAATCTTCGACGGAATCCATTTACCGTCGAAAAACTTCACAAAATCAATTTTTTTTGTATTTATTTTATTTATCCGTTTTCGATGGAATTCATTTTCCGTCAAAAATCTTCGACGGAATCCATTTTCCGTCGAAAAACTTCATAAAATCAATTTCTTTTGCCTTTATTTTATTCATCCGTTTTCGAAGGAATTTGTTTTTCGTCGAAAAACTTCACAAAATCAATTTCTTTTGCATTAATTTTATTCATCCGTTTTCGACGGAATACATTTTTCGTCAAAAATCTTCGACGGAATCCATTTTTCGTCATTAAACTTCATAAAATCAATTTCTTTTGCCTTTATTTTATCCATCCATTTTCGACGGAATCCGATTTCCTTCAAAAATTTCACAATATCAATTTCTTTTGCATTTATTTTATTCATCCATTTTCGACGGAATCCGTTTTCCGAAAAAAAACTTCACAAAATTAATTTCTTTTGCATTTATTTTATTCATCCATTTTCGACGGAATTCATTTTCCGTCAAAAATCGTCGACATAATCCATTTTCCGTCGAAAAACTTCACAAAACCAATTTCTTTTGCATTTATTTTATTAATCCGTTTTCCATGAATTTGTTTTCCGTCGAAAAACATCATAAAATCAATTTCTTTTGCATTTATTTTATTCATCCATTTTCGACGGAATCCGTTTTCCATCAAAAAATTTCACAATATCAATTTCTTTTGCATTTATTTTATTCATCCATTTTCGACGGAATTCATTTTCCGTCAAAAAAACATTGCAAAATTAATTTCTTTTGCATTTATTTTATTCATCCATTTTCGACGGAATTCATTTTCCGTCGAAAAACTTCACAAAATAAATTTCTTTTACATTAATTTAATTCATGCATTTTCGACGGAATACATTTTTCGTCAAAAATCTTCGTTGGAATCCATTTTTCGTCGAAAAACTTACAAAATCAATTTCTTTTGCATTTATTTTATTCATCCATTATCGACGGAATCCATTTTCCATCGAAAAACTTCATAAAATCAATTTCTTTTGCATTTATTTTATTCATCCATTTTCGACGGAATTCGTTTTCCGTCGAAAAACTTCACAAAATAAATTTCTTTTGCATTAATTTTATTCATCCATTTTCGACGGAATCCATTTTCCGTTGAACAACTTCACAAAATCAATTTCTTTTGCATTTATTTTTTTCATCCATTTTCGACGGAATTCATTTTCCGTCAAAAAAACTTCGCAAAATTAATTTCTTTTGCATTTATTTTATTCATCCATTTTCGACGGAATTCATTTTCCGTCGAAAAACTTCACAAAATAAATTTCTTTTACATTAATTTAATTCATGCATTTTCGACGGAATACATTTTTCGTCAAAAATCTTCGTCGGAATCCATTTTACGTCGAAAAACTTACAAAATCAATTTCTTTTGCATTTATTTTATTCATCCATTATCGACGGAATCCATTTTCCATCGAAAAACTTCACAAAATCAATTTCTTTTGCATTTATTTTATTCATCCATTTTCGACGGAATTCGTTTTCCGTCGAAAAACTTCACAAAACAAATTTCTTTTGCATTAATTTTATTCATCCATTTTCGACGGAATACATTTTCCGTCAAAAATCTTCGACGGAATCCATTTCCCGTTGAACAACTTCACAAAATCAATTTCTTTTGCATTTATTTTATTCATCCATTTTTGACGGAATTCGTTTTCCGTCGAAAAACTTCACAAAATAAATTTCTTTTTGTAACGCCCTCCCTTGTATGCATCCAAGAGAGTCGTTTGCTAAGCGGAATTAGAGTCGTTAACGTTACATGAGCTAACAAAGAATCTCATAGCAGTATACAAATCCGTAAGGCATTTCAATAGTTCTTATCACATCTGTTTGGACGATAAAAAATATTTCAAGTGATTAAGAAAGAGCACGTTTGGGGCTTCGCGTGCATACAAAATAATAGTAAATCGGAGTTCGTTTGCTCATAAAAACACCACCCGTAAGGTGCACTGTAAAAATTTCAGCACATAAGTCTTTCAAAAATTCCTTTCACAAACGTTTTCCAAAATAGCCGCTGTTCATAACAGTTCAGGATAAAATAGAGATGATAGAGTGTACAGTCATCCAAGAGTACCAAAACATTAATCATTACAGTCATCCAAACAATCAAAACAGCAACAGTGATAATCCATGCAACAGCAAGCAACAGCAAAACATCACTCCTTGAAATGCTTTTACGTCCTCCTGCCATTTTGGAAAAATAGCAGCCCCGAAGGGGTGAGAATAATCCCAGTAGTGTGGCAACAAAACCAGTAATATAACAGTATTAACTAGGCACAAAATCATAAACAGTCACTTCAACATATCCTTGTTCCTTTTCCTTTTTCCTTTTCATCATATTCATATATTGCATATATAACGCCTTTCCTTTGCGCTTTTAGCACCGTCGTGCGCGCACTTCACAGTGGAATCAAATATCCCTTGGCACCTGAGCTCCATGTGGATTCCATCTGTGGGCCTATGCGGACTGATGCCAAGTGTCCCATACCCCGGTACCTTGGGGATGCCTATATGATGCTTGCTCAAACACATGGTCCTGTACATAACTATTCTAAAACAAGGCCTATATGATCGTGATATATGCATGTCATGCTATGCTTTCACACACAAAGCGTAAAAATGCGGTATGATGTAAGTGCATGCTTATATACCTTTCATATAGCCATCACGGCACATATACTTTTCATATGCGTTATGCTGCCTCATAACGTCTTTACCTCATAATCATATAGCCATCACGGCACATTTTTGGCAGTTTCCTTTCATCATAATGGAACATAATATTTTTACGGAATATGGAGCATTGTAACGCCCTCCCTTGTATGCATCCAAGAGAGTCGTTCGCTAAGCGGAATTAGAGTCGTTAACGTCACATGAGCTAACAAAGGATCCCATAGCAGTATACAAATCCGTATAAAAATTTCAGGCACTTAAATTCTTTTCACAAAGGTTTTCCAAAATAGCCATTGTTCATAAAAGTTCAAGCTAACATAAAGATGATAAAGATTACAGTCATCCAAGAGTACCAAAACATTAATCATTACAGTCATCCAATTAAACAAACAGCCACAGAGATAATCCACGCATCAGCAAGCAACAGTAAAACATCACTCCTTCAATTGCTTTTACGTCCTCCTGCCATTTTGGAAAAATAGCAGCCCCGAAGGGGTGAGAATAATCCCAGTAGTGTGGCAACAAAACCAGTAATATAACAGTATTAACTAGGCACAAAATCATAAACAGTCACTTCAACATATCCTTGTTCCTTTTCCTTTTCCTTTTCAACATATTCATATATTGCGTATATAACGCCTTTCCTTTGCGCTTTTAGCACCGTCGTGCGCGCACTTCACAGTGGAATCAATTATACCCTTGGCACCTGAGCTCCATGTGGATTCCAACTGTGGGCCTATGCGGACTGATGCCAAGTGTCCCATACCCCGGTACCTTGGGGATGCCTATATGATGCTTGCTCAAACACATGGTCCTGTACATAACTATTCTACACAAGGCCTATATGATCTTGATACATGCATGTCATGCTATGCTTTCACACACAAGGCGTAAAAATGCGGTATGATGTAAGATGCATGCTTATATACCTTTCATATGCGTTATGCTGCCACATAACGTCTTTACCTCATGTTCATATAGCCATCACGGCACATTTTTGGCAGTTTCCTTTCATCATAATGGAACATAATATTTTTACGGCAGATGGAGCATCATGTCACAATTTTATACCAGTAGTCAATAGTCACATTAGGCAATATCGCCTGACACTTACCTTTGCTTGCCTTAAATATTACCAACAGCAGCGAAGTATCTCACTTCTCAAATGCACCTAAATCAATTACAACTAATCATTTACATTGGCTATTTACAGCAGAAACAGTGAGCATACAGCAGTGTCTTACAGCAGCCAAAACAGTGGGCATACAGCAGTGTTTTACAGTGGAAAACAGTGACGTTTGTGCTTAAAACAGTGAGCAGAAACAGTGAGTTGTTCTTTTTAAAACAGTGAACAGAAAACAGTGGTATTTTCCTTAAAAACAGTGGGCAGAAACAGTGACGTTTTACAGCAGAAAAACAGTAAACATACAGCAGAAACAGTGAACGTTTTAGAACAGAAACAGTGACGTTTTACAGCAGCAAAACAGTAGCACCTTACAGCAGAAACAGTGACCATTTTTAAAACAGAAGCAGTGGCACTTTGGACTTCAAAACAGTGGCATAAATCTTGGTTTTTGGACATTGAAACAGTGGCATATTATGGCTAAAACAGTGGCATTTTATGCATAAAAACAGTGACATTTTATGCATAAAAACAGTGGCATATGATGACTAAAACAGTGGCATATTATGCATAAAAATAGTGGCATATTATGCATAAAAACAGTGGCATTTTATGCATAGAAACAGTGGCATTTGATGACTAAAACAGTGGCATGTTATGCATGGAAACAGTGGCATTTGATGACTAATACAGTGGCATATTATGCATGGAAACAGTGGCATTTGATGACTAATACAGTGGCATTTTATGCATAAAAACAGTGGCATATGATGACTAAAACAGTGGCATATTATGCATAAAAACAGTGGCACATGATGACTAATACAGTGGCATTTTATGCATAAAAACAGTGGCATTTTATGCATGGAAACAGTGGCATTTGATGACTAAAACAGTGGCATATTATGCATAAAAACGGTGACATATATGTGCAGAAACAGTGGCATATAATGTGCAGAAACAGTGGCATTTATGTGCAGAAACAGTGGCATATAATGTGCAGAAACAGTGGCATTTATGTGCAGAAACAGTGGTATATAATGTGCAGAAACAGTGGCATTTGAATGGTGATTTTGAGGGACCGAAACAGTGATCAAAACAGTGGCACATACATAGGGAAACAGTGGCATATGTCTCTTCAAAACAGTGGCATAATCATACAAAACAGTGGCATATAATCTTAAGCATAACCATGAGACTTTCACTCTACAACTCATGCATACAAGTCATCATAAAATGGCTCCATACTTATACTTTAACCATGCTCAATCAAGAATCCAAAGCAAAACATATTCAAGGAGGCATTCAAGCATTCATACATGGTTACCCAATGAAAGTGTTCTAAGTTCAAGGCCTACCTCTTGTAGCACACACTCCTTGGTCAAGAATCACACACCTCCTTTTAGCTTTACTTCACAACAAGTCCTTACTTCCTATGGTGATCTATGCGCAACAAGGTGAGGATGAACACACTAGGACAGCTTCAAGGTTGAGGAACAAGGCTTGCACTAGCTTGGTGTATGGTCACGGTTGAGGTGAGGGAAGGAGGGAGTTGGCTTGGCAAGGTCTTCTTGCTCCAAGGAAGCTTGTTGGTACGGCTAGAGAGAGTGAGGAGGAGGAGGAGAGTTGGCTGCACTTGCACATGAAGCCAGCCTCTTCCTTATGCGCAAATTTAAAGGGAAAGGGAGGAGAAGTTGCTATGATTAACCATCATGAAAAATTCTGATTACTTGAGGGGATGGGGCTGCATACAAGGGCTGAACAAGCAAAGGGTTTGCTTCTAAATTACTCTATGCACATGCAAGGAGTGAGGAGAGATATGATCAGATTTGGAGGCTGTCCAAAGTCAGAGAAATTTCTGCACATTTGACCAAGCTATGCGCATAAGATGGAGTGGAAGAGGTGCATCATGAGCACATGCAAGAGGTTCACTAAGTCAACAAGTAATTCAACTAGGTGGCAGCCAAAAAATCTGCATTTAGGCAGCCTAGGTGCGCAAATGATGAGAGGGAAAGAGGTGCATCATGAGTGCAGATTTGTGGCAGCCCAAATTCTGATTTTTTTGGAGCTGTCTTCTGCGCAAAAATGATGAAGATGCAGCCCCAAGATCCTACTTATGATGCATGTGGAAGCAAGGGCAGGTTTGACTCATGATGGGCTGCAAAAGGCTTGCAAAAATCTGCACAATGCAGTCTCATGATGGAAGTGCAAGAGGGTTCTCCAAGTCAACAAGTTAGGCAGTTTTGTGTCATAAAAAAAATCTGCACCAAGACCCCTCCCATGTGCGCCAAAATGAAGGAAGATGCAGCCTAATATCATGCTAAATGGTACATGTGTCTTCCATGCCAAGAAATTGAAATCAAGTTATGCATAAGCAAGGTGAGGTGGCGGTTTAGCAAGAGAAAATGGCAGCTTACTAAGTCCTTAATCACACTCTCTTGTGCGCATGAAAGGGTGGTAGAAGGGTTGCCATGTGAAGGTTCCTTGGTACACAAGACATCCTTGTTGGACAAGGCTTAGGGACTTAGGTGTGGATTTAATTTGGGCTGAACAAGATTGATCCAAGAGTCCTCTTTGGGCCATTGACCACACAAAGAATCCAACCACATGAGTTCAAAAGTGGCAAGTCCACACACACACTAGCCCACTTCTAAAGTCCAATAGACACTAAGGCCTTCTAACACACACTCACATACTCATATGATTTTAATAAATTCACATGTCTACATATGTATCCTCCTATGATTTAATTTAATTTATTACCTTAGTCTTATCCAGGGATAAAGATCAAACAATTAGCAAACCATCAAACCTACACCATAAATCCGAATTCTATACATGCACCTATAACATATAGTACTTATGTATTTTACTAATTAAGCGGGATGTTACACTCTCCCCACCAAATAGGAATTTTGTCCGCAAAATAAACTTACTTAAGAGCTAAACAGTTCTGGGTAACGTTTCTGAATGTCGTCCTCGCGCTCCCAAGTGGCTTCAGCTTCCGATCTGTTGTTCCACAGTACTTTCACCAACGGAATCTCTTTAGAACGGAGTCGCTTGACGGATCTTTCAAGAATTTGGAATGGTTGCACTTGATACGTCAGATTTTCCTTTAGTTCTACTTCTTCCGGCTGTAATACGTGAGATGGATCAGAGAGATACCTCCGTAGCTGTGACACATGAAATACATTGTGAATTCCTGACAGATTGGGTGGTAAAGCCAACCGGTATGCAGACTCTCCAATCCGGTCCATAATCAGATACGGTCCTAAGTACCGTGGACTTAACTTCTTAACTCCCATTCTCCTTCCGAGTCCCGATGTAGGAGTGATTCTCAAGAACACATGGTCTCCAACTTCGAAAGATAGAGGCTTATGACGCTTGTCGTAATAACTCTTCTGTCTGGCCTGAGCCCTCTGCATATTTTCCCGAATCTTCTTTACTTGTTCGGATGTTTCATAAATTAGATCAGGTCCTAACATGCTTCGCTCACCCACTTCAGTCCAACATAAAGGGGATCTGCATTTTCTCCCATACAGAGCTTCATACGGTGCCATTTGAATACTGGAATGGTAACTGTTGTTGTAAGCAAACTCAATCAACGAAAGATAACTATCCCAGCTGCCTCCTATCTCCAAAACGCATGCTCGCAACATGTCCTCTAATGCTTGAATGGTGCGTTCCGTCTGTCCATCGGTCTGCGGATGATAAGCAGTACTCAACCTCAATTGGGTCCCTAATGCTCTTTGAAAGGATTCCCAAAACTTAGATGTAAACTTGGGATCACGATCACTGACAATACTCGTAGGAACTCCGTGTAGCTTCACAATCTCCTGCAGATAGATTCTGGCAAGCCTCTCTGTATCATACGTGGTTCTAACACGTAAGAAATGAGCTGACTTCGTTAAACGATCGACAATCACCCAGATAGAATCATATCCTTCTCGCGTCCGAGGAAGTCCAACTACAAAATCCATCGCAATACTGTCCCACTTCCATTCGGGAATCTCCAAAGGTTGAAGGAGTCCCGACGGTTTCTGATGTTCGTACGTCACCTTCTGACAAGTTAAGCATCGAGATACATACTCCGCAATATCCCGCTTCATCCCCGGCCACCAAAACGAGGTCTTCAAATCATGGTACATCTTCGTGGATCCAGGATGAACTGCATACTTACCCTTGTGAGCCTCCTGTAAAACTTCTTGTTTCAACACTTCATTCGGCACAACCAGCCGTCCTTGAAATCTCCAAACATCATTCTCATCCTTTACAACATCTTGGTTACCAACCAAATCACGGACTAACTCTTCATCTTTCTGAGCCTCCTTAATTCTACTGATCAATTCATTCTCCACCTTTATATTTCCCAATCTTATGCTATTCCCTCTCTCGTCTACCGATAAGTTCAAGTCTCGAAAGGCCTCAAACAATTTCAGCTCTTCCATCATCAGAGTTGCAGTGTGCAGTGTCTTCCTACTCAGGGCGTCAGCTACCACGTTTGCCTTTCCTGGGTGGTATTTAAGTTCAAAATCATAGTCCTTCAGAAATTCCATCCATCGTCGTTGCCGCATATTCAACTCCTTCTGATCGAACAAGTACTTCAAACTCTTATGATCGCTGAACACGTCAAACTGCGAACCATACAAGTGGTGCCTCCAGATTTTAAGTGCGAACACTATAGCTGCTAACTCCAAATCGTGCGTAGGGTAATTCTCTTCGTGAGGCTTCAGTTGTCGAGATGCATAAGCTACTGCCATACGGTCCTGCATCAACACGCATCCAAGTCCTTTCAGCGACGCATCGCAGTAAACTTCGAACTTTCGAGTAGGATCCGGAATCGTGAGTACGGGAGCACTCGTCAATCTGCTCTTTAGTTCCAAGAAACATTCTTCACAAGCTTCAGTCCACTCAAAAGGCTTATCCTTCCGAGTGAGACGGGTAAGAGGTTGCACAATCTGAGAGAAATTCTGGATGAACCTTCGATAATATCCAGCCAGACCTAAGAAACTTCTTACTTCAGTGACCGTCTTGGGTCGTTCCCAATTCATGACAGCTTCGACTTTGCTGGGATCCACCGCGATACTTTCTGATGAAATGACATGGCCCAAAAACTGGACCTCTTTAAGCCAAAACTCGCACTTCGACCATTTCGCGTACAGTTGCTTCTCCTTCAAGATTTGCAAGACAATCCTCAGATGTTCCGCGTGCAGCTCTTCATTAGCTGAGTAAATCAGGATATCGTCGATAAACACAATAACAAACTGATCAAGAAAGGGGCGGAAGATGCGGTTCATGTAGTCCATGAATACCGCTGGAGCGTTCGTAAGTCCGAATGGGATCACCTGATATTCGTAGTGCCCATAACGAGTCCTAAAAGCGGTTTTCGGAATATCCTCCGGTTTGACCCGGATCTGATGGTATCCCGATCGTAAATCTATTTTGGAAAAGACTCTGGCTCCTCTCAGCTGGTCCATCAAATCGTCGATCCTCGGTAGTGGATACTTATTCTTTACCGTTACTTTGTTCAGCTGGCGGTAATCTACACACAGACGTAAACTTCCATCCTTCTTCTTAATCAAGATGGCTGGAGCACCCCATGGAGAAGTACTCGGTCTGATGAATTCCTTTGCCAAAAGCTCTTCTATCTGCTTCTTCAACTCGCGCAGTTCCAGCGGCGCCATACGATACGGGGCAATGGAGATTGGTCCAACTCCAGGAACAAGTTCGATAGCAAATTCTATTTCCCTATGAGGAGGCAATCGAGGTATTTCATCCGGGAATACCTCCTCGAATTCTCTAACTACTGGTACATTCTGAATTTGATTGTCAACCGAGGTCTCAGCCTCGATCGACAAAAGATACCCTGCTGCTCCCTTGCGGAGCTCTTTTCTAACTTGCAATAAGGAAATGAGAGAGAAAGGTTGAAAATTACCATCTTTCGCAGGAACAACGACTTTCCCCGCTCGACAGTCCAATGTTATCCCGTTTTCCGTCAGCCAGTCCATACCGATAATCACATCGAAGTTGAATACCGGCAGGACCACCAAGTTAACTGTATACGTGTTCCCTTCATACTGCAAGGTAACACCTCTGCAGATCTCTGAGGCTGTGCACGATCCTCCAGTAGGTGTGCTGATGTGTAACTCATAAGGTAACGGGGTTGGGGTGATGCCTATTCTCAAGGCAGTATGCTTTGCCATAAAAGAGCCAGACGCTCCAGAATCAAAGATAACAGAAATTGGGTGACCATTCAAAGTGACATTACCTTTGATCAGGTTGGGGAACTTCTGCGCTTCATTTGCATCCAAGGTGAACACCCGAGCTTGCGTAGGCTGTTGGTCAGCGTTCTGGGGGCACTTGTAAGCAAAATGTCCTTGCTGGCCGCATCTGAAACATGCATTGTTGTTCTTGCGACAAACTCCAAAGTGGTTCTTTCCACACGTAGTACAAGCAGTCGCACCCTGACGTCCGGTCGACGATTGACCCACCGTAAAGTTTCTCTTAAAATTTCCAGGCCGCGCTTGCAACTGCGTACCTCTGCCTCGACCCCTACCAGGTGCCGTCCTGAAGAATCTGCCTGCTCGGTTTCCTCCGTGGAATTGCGTTGGTGGCTTGTTCAAGTTCTTGGCCTCCAGAATGATTCCTTCTGCCTGACGACTCTGGTTGATGAGTTCCGGAAGTGTACGATTAGCCGTCGTCAAGATGAGCTTGCGGATTTCTGGATGCAATCCGCTTTCGAACTTCTCTACCTGCCATTCTTCATCATAGATGTTCCGATCAAAGTTGGCGTACTCGATCAGCTGCCCAAATTTTGCAATGTACTCATTGACCGTCATGTTATCCTGCCGGAGTGACAGCAGTTCAGTGTGCTTCATTCTTCTCATTGCCTTAGGAAAATACTTGTCCAAAAATACTTGTCTGAACACAGCGCATGTTAGTTCCACGTCCTGAGCTCTCAGCAGAGCCCTCGCACCAGTCCACCATGTTAAGGCTTCTCCCATCAGCTGGTACGACGCGTAATCAGTCTTCTGCGCTTCCGGGCATGCCATGCGTTCGAAAATATGCTCGATCATCTACAGCCACTTCGCTGCAGCCTCGGGGTTGTCTTCACCCTCAAAGGAAGGTGGTTGGAAGTTGCGGAAGTCTTTCAACCTCCGACGGGCAATTTCTTCTGCATTTTCATGCAGTGGGGGTTGGTTCTGATTCTGTTGCCTATGGTCGCGCCATTCTTGGCTCATATTCTGGATAAACGTTGCCAGTCCCCCAATGGTGGTGATAAGATCCTCTTCCGCATCGCCAGTCCTTCCCCGAGTTGAACCGCGACCACCCGCCATGATTCTGCACTCACAATATCAGGAAATGAGTTGATCAGGCTCACCGCAAGTTATTCATGGCAGCAGTCCCAAGTAGGTACTCGAGTTCAATTTGGACAAGTTAGCTATGCATCCGTGTCTTATCACAGAACAGTCCTAACAATCTAACTACACTAACTAATACATATACTTAAACTATAGCACATTTAGACAGTCAATCAGCAGATAGACACAACAACAATCAATTCAATCAAACACAAGCAAATCCATGGACCAAACTGCTCTGATACCAATTTGTGTAACGCCCTCCCTTGTATGCATCCAAGAGAGTCGTTCGCTAAGCGGAATTAGAGTCGTTAACGTCACATGAGCTAACAAAGAATCTCATAGCAGTATACAAATCCGTATAAAAATTTCAGCACTTAAATCCTTTTCACAAAGGTTTTCCAAAATATCCACTGTTTATAAAAGTTCAAGATAAAATAAAGATGATAAAGTCTACAGTCATCCAAGAGTGCCAAAACATTAATCATTACAGTCATCCAATCAAACAAACAGCAACAGTACACGTCCATTCATCAGCAAGCACAGCAAATATCATGTCTTCAAGTGCTTTTACGTCCTCCTGCCATTTTGGAAAAATAGCAGCCCCGAAGGGGTGAGAATAATCCCAGTAGTGTGGCAACAAAACCAGTAATATAACAGTATTAACTAGGCACAAAATCATAAACAGTCACTTCAACATATCCTTGTTCCTTTTCCTTTTTCCTTTTCATCATATTCATATATTGCGTATATAACGCCTTTCCTTTGCGCTTTTAGCACCATCGTGCGCGCACTTCACAGTGGAATCAAATATCCCTTGGCACCTGAGCTCCATGTGGATTCCAACTGTGGGCCTATGCGGACTGATGCCAAGTGTCCCATACCCCGGTACCTTGGGGATGCCTATATGATGCTTGCTCAAACACATGGTCCTGTACATAACTATTCTACACAAGGCCTATATGATCTTGATACATGCATGTCATGCTATGCTTTCACACACAAGGCGTAAAAATGCGGTATGATGTAAGATGCATGCTTATATACCTTTCATATGCGTTATGCTGCCACATAACGTCTTTACCTCATGTTCATATAGCCATCACGGCACATTTTTGGCAGTTTCCTTTCTTCATAATGGAACATAACATTTTTACGGCATATGGAGCATCATGTCACAATTTTATACCAGTAGTCAATAGTCACATTAGGCAATATCGCCTGACACTTACCTTTGCTTGCCTTAAATATTACCAAACAGCAGCGAAGTATCTCACTTCTCAAACGCACCTAAATCAATTACAACTAATCATTTACAGTGGCTATTTACAGCAGAAACAGTGAGCATACAGCAGTGTCTTACAGCAGCCAAAACAGTGGGCATACAACAGTGTTTTACAGTGGAAAACAGTGAGCATACAGTAGTGTTTACAGCAGCAAAATAGTGAGCATACAGCAGCGTTTTACAGTGGAAAACAGTGACGTTTGTGCTTAAAACAGTGAGCAGGAACAGTGAGTTGTTCTTTTAAAACAGTGAAGAGAAAACAGTGGTATTTTCCTTAAAAACAGTGGGCAGAAACAGTGATGTTTTACAGCAGAAAAACAGTAAACATACAGCAGAAACAGTGAACGTTTTAGAACAGAAACAGTGACGTTTTACAGCAGCAAAACAGTAGCACCTTACAGCAGAAACAGTGACCATTTTTAAAACAGAAGCAGTGGCACTTTGGACTTCAAAACAGTGGCATAAATCTTGGTTTTTGGACATTGAAACAGTGGCATATTATGGTTAAAACAGTGGCATTTTATGCATAAAAACAGTGACATTTTATGCATAAAAATAGTGGCATATGATGACTAAAACAGTGGCATATTATGCATAAAAACAGTGGCATATGATGACTAAAACAGTGGCATATTATGCATAAAAACAGTGGCATATGATGACTAAAACAGTGGCATATTATGCATAAAAACAGTGGCATAATCATACAAAACAGTGGCATATAATCTCAAGCATAACCATGAGACTTTCACTCTACAACTCATGCATACAAGTCATCATAAAATGGCTCCACCATTCTAATTTTATCATGCTCATACTTGAATCCAAAACCACACATAAGCAAGGAGACATTTAAGCACACATACATGGTTACAATGAAAGTATTTCTAAGCTCAAGGCTTACCTCTTGTAGCACACCCTTCAAAGTCAAGAATCACACACCACCTTCTAGCTTCACTACACAACAAGTCCACACTTCCTAAGAGGTTCTATGCGCAACAAGGTGAGGATGAACACACTAGGCCAGCTTCAAGGTTGAGGAACAAGGCTTGCACTAGCTTGGTGTATGGTCACGGTTGAGGTGAGGGAAGGAGGGAGTTGGCTTGGCAAAGTCTTCTTGCTCCAAGGAAGCTTGTTGGTGCGGCTAGAGAGAGTGAGGAGGAGGAGAGTTGGCTGCACTTGCACATGAAGCCAGCCCCTTCCTTATGCGCAAATTTAAAGGGAAAGAGAGGAGAAGTTGCTATGATTAACCATCATGAAAAAATTCTGGTTACTTGAGGGGATGGGGCTGCATACAAGGGCTGAACAAGCAAGGGTTGGCTTCTAAATTACTCTATGCACATGCAAGGGAGTGAGGGAGATATGTTCAGATTTAAAAGCTGTCCTAAGTCAGAATTTTTCTCTGCACAACAGCCATGATTTGCGCACATGAAGGAGTGGAAAGAGGTGCCATTTGTGGCAGCCTAGGCTCTGATTTGGAGCTGCATAAAATGATGAAGATGCAGCCTCAAGACCCTACCATGATGCATGTGGAACAAGTGCAGGTTTGACTCATGATGGGCTGCAAAAAAGCTAGCAAAAATCTGCACATGGCAGCCTCATGATGAGAGGTGCAAGAGGGTTCTCCAAGTCAACAAGTTAGGCAGTTTTGTGACACAAGAAATCTGATCCAAGGCTCCCCCCATGTGCGCCAAAATGAAGGAAGATGCAGCCTAATATCATGCTAAATGGTACATGTGTCCTCCATGCAATAAAATTGAATCCAAGAGGTGCAAAAACAAGGTGATGTGGCGGTCAACAAGGAGGAAATTGGCAGATTTTTCTAAGTCCTTATCACTCATTTTGTGCGCATGGAAAGGGTGGTAAAAGGTTGCCATGTGAAGGTTCCTTGGTACACAAGACATCCTTGTTGGACAAGGCTTAGGGAATTAGGTGTGGATTTAATTTGGGCTGAACAAGATTGATCCAAGAGTCCTCTTTGGGCCATTGACCACACAAAGAATCCAACCACAAGAGTTCAAAAGTGACAAGTCCACACACACACTAGCCCACTTCTAAAGTCCAATAGACACTAAGGCCTTCTAACACACACTCACATTACTCATATGATTTTAATAAATTTCACATGTCTACATAAGCACCCTCCTATGATTTAATTGAATAATCACCTTAGTCTTATCCAAGGATAAAGGTTAACCAATTCGCAAACCATCACACACAAACCATAAATCCGAAATCTATACATACATCAATAACATATAGTACTTATGTATTTTACTAATTATGCGGGATGTTACACATAGGCAACAGAATCAGAACCAACCCCCTACTGCATGACAATTGCCCGTCGGAGGTTGAAAGACTTCCGCAACTTCCACCCACCTACTTTTGAGGGTGAAGACAACCCCGAGGCTGCAGCGAAGTGGCTGCAAATGATCGAGCATATCTTCGAACGCATGGCATGCCCGGAAGCGCAGAAGACTGATTACGCGTCGTACCAGCTGATGGGAGAAGCTTTAACATGGTGGACTGGTGCGAGGGCTCTGCTGAGAGCTCAGGACGTCGAACTGATGTGGGCCGTATTCAGACAAGTATTGTTGGATAAGTATTTTCCTAAAGCAATGAGAAGAATGAAACACACGGAACTGCTATCACTCAGGCAGATTCTTCAGGACGACACCTGGTAGGGGTCGAGGCAGAGGTCCGCAGTTGCAGGCGCGGCCTGGAAATCTTAAGAGGAGCAATACTGTTGGTCAATCGTCAACTGGACGGCAGGGTGCGACTGTTTGTGCTACGTGTGGAAAGAATCACTTTGGAGTTTGTCGCAAGAACAACAATGCATGTTTCAGATGTGGCCAGCAAGGACATTTCGCTTACGAATGCCCCCGGAACGAATCAACAGCCTACGCAAGCACGGGTGTTCGCACTGGATGCGAAAGATGGTAATTTTCAACCTTTCTCTCTCATTTTTTTATTGCAAGTTAGAAAGGAGCTCCGCAAGGGAGCAGCAGGGTATCTTTTGTCGATCGAGGCTGAGACCTCGGTTGACACTCAAATTCAGAATGTACCTGTAGTTAGAGTATTCGAGGAGGTATTCCCGGATGAAATACCTCGATTGCCTCCTCATAGGGAAATAGAATTTTCTTTCGAACTTGTTCCTGGAGTTGGACCAATCTCCATTGCCCCGTATCGTATGGCGCCTTTGGAACTGCGAGAGTTGAAGAAGCAGATAGAAGAACTTTTGGCAAAGGAAATTCATCAGACGGAGTACCTCTCCATGGGGTGCTCCAGCCATCTTGATTAAGAAGAAGGATGGAAGTTTACGTCTGTGTGTAGATTACCGGCAGCTGAACAAAGTTACGGTGAAGAATAAGTATCCACCACCGAGGATCGACGACTTGATGGACCAGCTGAGAGGAGCCAGAGTCTTTTCCAAGATAGATTTACGATCGGGATACCATCAGATCCGGGACAAACCGGAGGATATTCCGAAAACAGCTTTAGGACTCGTTATGGGCACTACGAATATCAGGTGATCTCATTCGGACTTACGAATGCTCCAGCGGTATTCATGGACTACATGAACCGCATCTTCCGCCCATTCCTTGATCAGTTTGTTATTGTGTTTATCGATGATATCCTGATTTACTCAGCTAATGAAGAGCTGCATGCGGAACATTTGAGGATCGTCTTGCAAATATTGAAAGAGAAGCAGTTGTACGCGAAGTGGTCGAAGTGCGAGTTTTGGCTTAAGGATGTCCAGTTTCTGGGCCATATCAATTTCAACAGAAGGTATTGCTGTAGACCCTAGCAAGGTTGAAGCTGTCATGAATTGGGAACGACCCAAGACTGTCACCGAAGTAAGAAGTTTCTTAGGTCTTGCTGGATATTATCGGAGGTTTATCTAGAATTTCTCTCAGATAGCGCAACCCCTTACCCGTCTCACTCGTAAGGACAAGCCTTTTGAGTGGACTGAAGCTTGTGAAGAATGTTTCTTGGAGCTGAAGAACAGATTGACAAGTGCTCCCGTACTCACGATTCCGGATCCTACCCGAAAGTTCGAAGTATACTGTGATGCGTCGCTGAAAGGACTTGGATGCGTGTTGATGCAGGATCGTATGGCGGTAGCTTACGCATCTCGACAACTAAAGCCTCACGAAGAAAATTATCCTACACACGATTTGGAGTTAGCAGCTATAGTGTTCGCACTTAAAATATGGAGGCATCACTTGTATGGTTCGCAGTTTGACGTGTTCAGCGATCATAAGAGTTTGAAGTACTTGTTCGATCAGAAGGAGTTGAATATGCGGCAACGACGGTGGATGGAATTTCTGAAGGACTATGATTTTGAACTTAAATACCACCCAGGAAAGGCAAACGTGGTAGCTGACGCCCTGAGTAGGAAGACACTGCTCACTGCAACTCTGATGATGGAAGAACTAAAATTGTTTGAGGCCTTTCGAGATTTGAACTTATCTGTAGATGAGAGAGGGCATAGCATAAGATTGGGAAGTATAAAGGTGGAGAATGAATTGATAAGTAGAATTAAGGAGGCTCAGAAAGATGAAGAGTTAGTCCGCGAGTTGGTTGGTAACCAAGAGGTAGTAAAGGACGAGAATGATATCTGGAGATTTCAAGGTCGGTTAGTTGTGCCGAAAGAAGAGTTGAAGCAAGAAGTTTTGCAGGAAGCTCACAAGGGTAAGTATGCAGTTCATCCTGGATCCACGAAGATGTACCATGATTTGAAGACCTCGTTTTGGTGGCCGGGTATGAAGCGTGATATTGCTGAGTATGTATCTCGATGCTTAACTTGTCAGAAGGTGAAGTACGAACATCAGAAACCGTCGGGACTCCTTCAACCTTTGGAGATTCCCGAATGGAAGTGGGATAGTATCGCGATGGATTTTGTAGTTGGACTTCCTCGGACGCGAGAAGGATATGATGCTATCTGGGTGATTGTTGATCGTTTAACGAAGTCAGCTCATTTCTTGCGTGTTAGAACCACATATAATACAGAGAGACTTGCCAGGATTTACCTGCAGGAGATTGTGAAGCTGCACGGAGTTCCTATGAGTATTGTCAGTGATCGTGATCCCAAGTTTACATCTAAGTTCTGGGAATCTTTTCAAAGAGCATTAAGGACCCATTTGAGGTTGAGTACTGCTTATCATCCGCAGACCGATGGACAGACGGAACGCACCATTCAAGCCTTAGAGGACATGTTACGAGCATGTGTTTTGGAGTTAGGAGGCAGCTGGGATAATTATCTTTCGTTGATTGAGTTTGCTTACAACAACAGTTACCATTCCAGTATTCAGATGGCACCATACGAAGCTCTGTATGGGAGAAAATGCAGATCCCCTTTTTGTTGGACTGAAGTAGGTGAGCGAAGTATATTAGGACCTGATCTAATTCAAGAAACATCCGAACAGGTAAAGAAGATTCGAGAAAATATGCAGAGGGCTCAGGCCAGACAGAAGAGTTATTGCGACAAGCGTCATCAGCCTCTATCTTTCGAAGTCGGAGACCTTGTATTCTTGAGAATCACACCTACATCGGGACTCGGAAGGAGAATGGGAGTTAAGAAGTTAAGTCCACGGTACTTAGGACCGTACCTGATTATGGATCGGATTGGAGAGTCTGCATACCGGTTGGCTTTACCACCTAATCTGTCAGGAATTCACAATGTATTTCATGTGTCGCAGCTACGGAGATATCTCTCCGATCCATCTCACGTGTTACAGCCGGAAGAAGTGGAACTAAAGGAAAATCTAACGTATCAAGTGCAACCGTTCCAAATTCTTGAAAGATCCGTCAAGCGACTCCGTCCTAAAGAGATTCCGTTGGTGAAAGTATTATGGAACAACAGATCGGCAGCTGAAGCCACTTGGGAGCGCGAGGACGACATTCGGAAACGCTATCCGGAACTGTTTAGCTCTTAAGTAAGTTTATTTTGCGGACAAAATTCCTATTTGGTGGGGAGAGTGTAACATCCCGCATAATTAGTAAAATACATAAGTACTATATGTTATAGGTACATGTGTAGAATTCGGATTTATGGTTTAGGTTTGATGGCTTGCGAATTGTTGATCCCTATCCTTGGATGAGACTAAGGTAAGTATTTAAATTAAATCATAGGAGGGTGCATATGTAGACATGTGAAATTTATTAAAATCATATGAGTAATTTGAGTGTGTGTTAGAGGGCTTTAGTGTTTATTGGACTTTGGAAGTGGGCTAGTGTGTGTGGACTTGTCACTATTGGACTTGTGTGTTTGGGTTCTTTGTGTGTGTGGCCATTGGCCCAAGGAGGTTTTTGGATCAATCCTTTTCAGCCCAAAGTGTACTCACTTTTACCTTCCCTAAGCCTTGTCCAACAAGGTTGTTTGTGCATCAAGAAACTTTCACATGGCAAGAGTAATTCCCACTCATTTCATGCGCATGAGAGACTAGAAAAGCATTAGAAAAATCTGCCAACTTTCCCTTCATGACCGCCACCTCACACCTAGGCTTGTGCACCATTTGAATTCAACTTAATTGCATGAAAGACACATGTACACCTTAGCATCATGTTAGGCTGCATTCTTCTTCATTTTAGGCTGCATTCTTCTCATTTTAGGCGCACATGGAGGTGTCATGGAGCAGATTTTTATGACACAAAATCTGCCTTTGAGTGTTGACTTGGAGAACCACCTTACACCTTCCATCATGAGGCTGAAATGTGCAGATTTTTGCATGCTTTTGGCAGTCCATCATGAGCCAAATCTGCCCCTTGCTTCCACATGCATCAAAAGAAGGATTTTGGGCTGCATTTCTCCCCATCATGTGCGCACAAAGGCTGCATCATATCAGATTTCTTGGCTGCCACAAAGCTGTCTTGCTTGTGGACTTAGTGAACCCTCTTACATGTGCTCATGATGACACCTCCCTCCACTCCACCATGTGCGCAAGACTTGGCTGTTTGTGCAAGAAAATTCTAGCTTGTTAGCACTCATTCAGATCTGAACCTTTCCCTCACCTCTTTGCTTGTGCATTGTGTATATTAGAAGCAAACTCTTGCTTGTTCAAACCTATTGTGCAGTCCCACTGCTACAAGCAACCAGATTTCTGCCATAGTGTTGCATCATTGCAACCTCCCCTCACCTTTCTTTATGTATGCGCACAAGAGAGGGGGGCTGTCCTCACTTTACTTTCAGCCAAGTTCCTCCCTCATTCCCTCACTCTCCTAGCCGAACCTACAAGCATCCTTGGAGAAAGAAAGACTTTGCTAACTCACCTTCCCTCACACTCTCAAAACCGTAGCCTATGCCCCAAGCAAGTGTAAGAGTTTCTCCTCTTTTCCCCCTCACGGTTCAGCCTATTCCTCACCATTAGAAGTCTGTCCAGCCTTGGTACTCACCTTGGGAGCTGTCCAAGTTTGTTCCTCCTCACCATTTATGCGCATAGATCATCTCCTAGGAAGTGTGGACTTGTTGTTGGTAGAACTAGAAAGGTGTGGTGTGTGAACAAGAAGTGTGTGCTTCAAGAGGTAAGCCTAGAACTTAGACCTCTTCATGGTGTGTAATCATGTGTGTTCTTGAATGTCTATTTGAATATGTTTTGGATTCTTGAATGAGTATGGTAAAGGAATAAGGATGGAGCTATTTTATGAGGATTTGAATGCATGAAAGTCTCATGGTTATGCTTAAGATATATGACACTGTTTTTGTATGAATATGCCACTGTTTTGAGGAATATATATGCCACTATTTTTGTATGCATATGCCACTGTTTCAGTTTTACAAGAGCACCATCTTGATGCCACTGTTTTGTATTAAAGTGCCACTGTTTTGAGGATGCATATACCACTGTTTCGGTTGGACAAGCTCACCATTTTGATGCCACTGTTTCTGCACACAACACTCACTGTTTCTGCATAAAATGCTCACTGTTTTAATGCCACATATGTCACTGTTTTGCACCAAAAACACTCACTGTTTTAGTACTTAATGAGCCACTGTTTCTGCATAAAATAACCACCATCTTGATGTCCAAACACTACCCTCTATGCCACTGTATTGGTGTCTAAATACTCCCATTTTGCCACTATTTTGATGATCAAGAATCACTATTTATTCCACTGTTTTAATGTCTAAAAATCATGAATTATATCACTGTTTTGGATGTTCAAATGTATCATTCATGCCACTGTTTTAGTGTTCAAAAACCACTCCCTTTGCCACTGTTTTTGTTGTGCAAATATCACCACTAATGTCACTGTTTTAATGCTTAAACGTTACCATTCATGCCACTGTTTTGATGCACAAATAACACTACTTATGCCACTGTTTTGAGGTTCAAATGCCATTGACTATGTCACTGTTTTAACATTCAAATGCCACTGTCTAACGCCACTGTTCTACCACTATTTTGAGGTCCAAAATGTCACTGTTTCTGTTTTAAAATGGTCACTGTTTCTGCTGTATGTTCACTGTTTTCCTGCTGTAAAACGTCACTGTTTCCGTCCACTGTTTTTAAGCAAAACGTCACTGTTTTCTGCTCACTGTCTTAAAGAACAACTCACTGTTTCTGCTCACTATTTTAAGCACAAACGTCACTGTTTTCAGCTGTAAAAATGCTGTTGTATGCTCACTGTTTTTCTGCTGTAAAACACTGCTGTATGCTCACTGTTTTCCACTGTAAAATGCTGCTGTATGCCCACTGTTTCTGCTGTAAATCGCCGCTGTAAATGATTGGTTGTAATTGATTTAGGTGTGCATAAGAAGTGAGATACTTCGCTGCGGTTTGGTATTGTTTAAGGCACACAAGGTAAGTGTCAGGCGATATTACCTAATGTGACTATTGACTACTGGTATAAAATTGTGACATGATGCTCCATATTCTGTAAAAGTATTATGTTCCTTATGATGAAAGGAAACTGCCAAAAATGTGCCGTGATGGCTATATGATTATGAGGTAAAGACGTTATGGGGCAGCATAACGCATATGAAAAGTATATGTGCCGTGATGGCTATATGAAAGGTATATAAGCATGCATCTTACATCATACCGCATTTTTACGCTTTGTGTGTGAAAGCATAGCATGACATGCATGTATAAAGATCATATAGGCCTTGTTTTAGAATAGTTATGTACAGGACCATGTGTTTGAGCAAGCATCATATAGGCATCCCCAAGGTACCGGGGTATGGGACACTTGGCATCAGTCCGCATAGGCCCACAGTTGGAATCCACATGGAGCTCAGGTGCCAAGGGATATTTGATTCCACTGTGAAGTGCGCGCACGACGGTGCTAAAAGTGCAAAGGAAAGGCGTTATATACGCAATATATGAATATGATGAAAAGGAAAGGCGTTATATGCGCTATATATATGAATATGATGAAAAGGAAAAAGGAAAAGGAACAAGGATATGTTGAAGTGACTGTTTATGATTTGGTGCCTAGTTAATACTGTTATATTACTGGTTTTGTTGCCACACTACTGGGATTTTTCTCACCCCTTCGGGGCTGCTATTTTTCCAAAATGGCAGGAGGACGTAAAAGCATTTGAAGGAGTGATGTTTTGCCGTTGCTTGCTGATGCATGGATTATCACTGTTGCTGTTTGATTGATTGGATGACTGTAATGTTTAATGTTTTGGTACTCTTGGATGACTGTAGACCTTATCATCTTTATTTTATCTTGAACTTTACGAACAGCGGCTATTTTTGGAAAACGTTTGTGAAAGGAATTTTTTAAAAGACTTAAGTGCTGAAATTTTTACAGTGCACCTTACGGGAGGTGTTTTTATGAGCAAACGAACTCTGATTTACTATTATTTTATATGCACGCGAAGCCCTCAACGTGCTCTTTCTAAATCACTCGAAATATTTTTTATCGTCCAAACAGAAGTGATAAGAATTATAGAAACGTTTTTCGGATCCGAATTTATATATGAGAATCTTTGTTAGCTCATGTGACGTTAACGACTCTAATTCCGCTTAGCAAACGACTCTCTTGGATGCATACAAGGGAGGGCGTTACACATGGATTATATGAACCACATTTTTCGCCCATTTTTGAATCAGTTTGTTATTGTGTTCATCGATGACATTCTGATTTATTCCCTCAATGAAGAACTGCACGCAGAACACTTGAGGATCGTCTTGCAAATCCTTAAGGAAAAAGAGTTGTATGCAAAGTGGTCTAAGTGTGAATTCTGGCTTAGTGAAGTCCAGTTTCTGGGCCACGTAATTTCAGCAGAAGGTATCGCGGTGGATCCCAACAAGGTTGAAGCAGTAATGAATTGGGAACGACCCAGGACCGTCACTGAAGTACGAAGTTTCTTGGGTTTAGCAGGCTATTATCCAAGGTTTATCCAGAATTTCTCGCGATTAGTGCAGCCTCTCACCCGTCTCACTCGGAAGGACGTGCCTTTTGAGTGGACCGAGAATTATGAAGAATGTTTCCTGGAGCTGAAGACTAGATTGACGAGCGCTCCGATACTTACCATTCCAAATCCAACTAGAAAGTTCGAAGTATACTGTGATGCGTCTTTGAAGGGACTTGGATGCGTGTTAATGCAGGACCGGATGGTTGTAGCTTATGCCTCTCGACAGTTAAAATGGCATGAAGAAAATTATCCGACGCATGATCTGGAGTTGGCAGCCATAGTTTTCGCACTAAAAATCTGGAGGCATTATTTGTACGGATCGCAGTTTGATGTGTTCAGCGATCATAAGAGTCTGAAGTACTTGTTCGATCAGAAGGAATTGAATATGAGGCAGCGGCGATGGATGGAATTCTTGAAGGACTATGAGTTTGACCTTAAATATCACCCAGGCAAAGCAAACGTGGTAGCCGATGCCTTGAGTCGAAAGATTTTGCACACTGCAACCCTGATGATAGAAGAGCTTAAATTATTTGAGGCTTTCCAAGATATGAATTTGTCTGTTGTTCGAAGAAGACGTAGCATAAGGTTGGGCAGTGTAAGAATAGAGAATGAGTTACTCCGTAGAATCAAGGAGGCTCAGAGAGATGAGGAGCTAGTCCATAGTTTGGCTGGTATTCAAGATGTAGTATGGGATAAAAATGAAATGTTGAGATTCCAAGGTCGTCTAGTAGTGCCAAATGAAGAGTTAAAGCAAGAAGTTTTGCAGGAGGCTCATAAGGGTAATTATGACGTGCATCCTGGATCCACAAAAATGTACCATGACTTGAAGAATTCATTCTGGTGGCCAGGTATGAAACGTGATATTGCGGAGTATGTAGCTCGGTGCCTTACATGTCAGAAGGTGAAGTATGAACATCAGAAACCTTCATGACTCCTCCAACCTCTGGAGATTCCTGAATGGAAGTGGGATAGTATTGCTATGGATTTTGTAGTTGGATTTCCTCGAACGCGAGAAGGTTTTGATGCCATTTGGGTAATTGTTGATCGGTTGACGAAATTAGCTCATTTCTTATGTGTTCGGATGACGTATAATACAGAGAAGCTTGCCAAGATTTACCTTCGAGAAATTGTGAAGTTGCATGGAGTTCCTACCAGTATTGTCAGTGATCGTGATCCCAAGTTCACCTCTAAGTTTTGGGAGTCTTTTCAGCGAGCTCTCGGGACCCACTTGAAATTGAGTACTGCGTATCATCCGCAAACAGATGGCCAGACCGAACGCACTATTCAGGTACTAGAGGATATGTTACGAGCATGCATCTTAGAGCAAGGAGACAGTTGGGACAAGTATCTTCCTTTGGTAGAATTTGCCTATAACAACAGTTATCATTCCAGCATCCGAATGGCACCTTATGAAGCATTGTATGGGAGGAAGTGTAGATCCCCGCTGTGTTGGGTTGAAGTTGGCGAGCGTAGTATTTTGGGACCCGATATGATTCAGGAAACTTTTGAGCAGGTGCAGAAGATTAAAGAAAATATGCAGCGGGCCCAGGCAAGGCAGAAAAGTTATTATGACAATCGTCATAGGCCCTTATCTTTTGAAGTGGGAGACCACGTATTTTTGAGAATCTCTCCCTCATCGGGACTCGGCAGGAGAATGGGAGTAAGGAAATTAAGTCCGAGATATTTGGGACCTTACCTTATTTTGGATAGGATTGGAGAATCAGCTTATCGGTTGGCGTTGCCGCCTAATCTGTCAGGGATTCATGATGTATTCCATGTGTCACAGTTAAGGAGATACCTCTCTGATCCATCTCATGTTTTACAGCCAGAGGAAGTAGAGTTAAAAGAGAATTTGACGTATCATGTTCAGCCGTATCGAATTCTCGAGAGATCTGTTAAACAACTCCGTTCCAAGGAGATACCTTTGGTGAAAGTGTTGTGGAACAATAAATCAGCATTCGAAGCCACTTGGGAACGTGAAGATGAAACACGGGAACGCTATCCTGAACTGTTTAATTAGCAAGTAAGTCTAATTTTGCGGACAAAATTCCATTTTGGTGGGGAGAGTGTAACATCCCACGTATGTAGGAATAAAATATATTGCTATGAGGCTTGTAGTCATTATGTTGAATTTGTGTATGTGCATTGCTTGCTTTGATTTTTAGTTGCATAGTATTTGTATGAATTATATTGTGTTAGGGAATTATTAAATTAATATATTAGGTGAGAACTTGTTTTGGGCTGGTCATAATAGACCATAGAGATGTAGAGCTTGGGCTTAGCATTTGGGCTAGTGTTTTTCTTAGGCTTTAGGTGGTGTGGGCCGGAGTTTTGGGGCTTTGGGTTGGTATCCATGGGTCAGCCCAACTCCATTACCACTTACCCTAATTTTACCCTAATGCTCCTCCTAGTCAGCCCCTTTGTGAGTCACCTCTTCATGCTAAGCAAACCCTAATCTCCCTCTTGTGTGCGCTTTGGACTTCTCAAAAATCTGCTCCTTGCTGCACTTACCAAAGTGAGTCAGATCTGTCCCTCTGTTCCATGCCCATGCGCATTGAGAGTGCAAAAAGGGAGTTGATTGCTTGCTGCAACCTCTTATCCTTTCAGCATTATCTTACAACATCTGCAGCTTTAGGGCATGCATCCAATTAGGGATCTGTAGACAGTTTGCATGTCACTCCTTTGGGCAGAATTTCTGCCACCAATTGCTTCATCTTGGACGCCTCGAGAGAGGGAGATGCAAGGAACACCATTTCTCCATTCTGCCTTATTTTATGCGCTTTGTAGAGAGGCCTCAAGCTGGAAAAATTTATTCTTCTCCCCTATTCCCTGTCTTAGCCGTGAGTGTTGGACCACCAAGAAGAAAGAAATAAAAATTCTGAACCTTATTCTGATCTCCTCCTTCACATAAGAACCGTGGACCCTTCAAGAGTAACCTTTAACATCAAACCTCCACCTCCTTCCCTTGACCCAGCCGAAGTTGCATCCTTGGAGATCTGAACAGCAGCACTGTTTTTCCTTCTTCCCCTTGTGCGCACACTCATCGTTGAAGAAGCTGTGTTGCTGCTCCTTGGTTCTGTTCGGTTTCATTGTGTGTTGCCAAGAGGTAGGCACAAAAATCCCTCTTCTTTTCCCTTCTGTTAAACCTGGAAGCATGCTTAGGAAGTAATATTTTTAGCTTTTGTATATGTTCTATTCTGCCTGTTTCTATCCTTAGACTTTAGATTGAGTATATAAAGAAGTTGAACCTTGAAATGCTCTTTTAATAAGATTAGATGGGGCTGTGTTAGTGCTTCATAATTGTTCAGAATTTAATTAAGAAGGCTGTATGTTTAGATTTCCTTAGTAGCGCTCCGTATGAAGTAGTTTGGGTTTTGGAATAATTTTTCTAATGCTTTGTCTTGATAAAAGCCGAATATGTGTTAGTGAAATTGGATCTGAGTCTAGCCCTGTTCTAAATTAAATTCTGCATGTGGTTAGGCTGTCCTCCTCACACCCTTGTCTTGTTAAATTAAATCCAAACTTATGTCTTGAGCCTTTATGTACTTAAACTTTTCTGTTTCAGCCTAGGTGTATTCTATGTCCCATTTAATTTATTTTGACAGCATGATAATAGGCCTTTTGCGCACCTTGTGTAGAAAAGAAGAAATGGTAATATGAGGATCCTTTATGTGCTTAAACTGATTCTGTTTGGGTTTGATAATGTCAATGTTTAACGTTGGTTAAGAGTATTTTGGGTGTCTTGATATGTTGGGGAGAGAGCTAGGATGGCCGAATGGGGTAATAGAGTTTTTTAGGCTTGGAAAACTTGTTGGTAGTCTTAGGAATCGTTTGTGATATATTTTGATTTGTGGTACTTGTATAATAGGTGCTTAAGACCCTTGAAACCTTGGATATCCGTTGCTGCCCGGTAAAATCCTTGTGACGTTTGAGGTAAGTGTGGTGACACTACCTTCTTGATTGCTAGTGGGAGCACGAGGTTTGACCGTAGCTCCATATTTTGGTATTATGTGTATTGAAATCTGCTTGTCTTGGAATCTTGAGTCTCTTGATTTTATATATGCTGCAGCCTTGAGTTATTATATGCTAAATCTTGAATATTATCTAGACATACATGTGCATTCATGAATTTTTATCTTGTATGTTGTGTGTGACACAAGACATAACATTCATGCATAAATTCCATGTTGCAATAAAAATTATTTTCAAAAACTATGCATACGTTTGAGCACGCATCATGTAGGCATCCCTTTGGTACCAGGGTCTTGGGACACTTGGCTTCAGCCCGCTTAGGATACAGTTGGAACCCTCCAAGGAGCCATTAAGGGAGGCCCTTCCACTGTCTTGGTTAGTACGCGCATGACGATGCGAATTATGTACTCTTGGCGTTATATACGCATCTTGATTAGTATCTTGGCAGCATATGTATAAGTATATTTAAGCTTGTTTATGTTCATTATTTCTGTATCTAGCAAATGCTTTTGCATTCTGTTTTGTCATCACTCTACTGGGATATTTTTCTCACCCCTTTGGGGCTGCTGTTTTGATAAAATGGCAGGAGGGCGGAAGAGCATATGAAGACTTGATTTTAAAGACTTTAGCCATGCGTGTTGTTGCATTGTGTTGTTGGTTGGATCTTGATGATACTGATTTATTTGTTTGGATGACTGTATTAAGTTATGAAGTTGATTTATTGTTGGATTCTATCCTTTGATGATCCTTTAGTAGTTTGGAAAATTCTGAAATGTTTTGGTAAAAACTAAATTTTTATCTGCTAATTGAAGGGTTGTGAAAATGTTGAAATCTGATTTTTGGGAGCAACTTGGATGTGGTTGTTCCTGGGCTACGGACCTTCAAATGAGGCATAATTTATATGCACGCGAAGCCCCGGAAATGTACTTTAAGATTACACAGGTTTTATGTTCAAACGATATCTGTATGAATTTTAATGATTTTCGCAAGACAGCTGGTTTTCCAGAAAACAGACAGAATTCGCAAGCATCTTGCGTGTTCGGTTCCGTGGGGCTATTCACCTCCGAATCGCGCATAATTTATATGTACGCGACGCCCCGGATGTCTAGTTTCTCAGTAGCTTTGAATATTTTTTTATGAAGCTGAATTCGATTTTATACAGATTTTATAAGGCAGCAAGGTTTTTCTGAAAAGTATAGAAAATTCAGCAAATGGTTTTATTCTTGAAATCTTCTATGTTTGATAATCGATTTTGTTTTACTTAAGTTATTTATATGAGAACCAAATCTGAACGTTGTTAAGCGATAAATCTAAATGTTATTTGATAAAGTTTTTTTTTATTTGAGTTCTATACCGCTGCGACTCTAATACAATTTAGCAAACAACCCTCTTGGATGCATACAAGAGTGGGTGTTACAGAATAGACATGCGATATCCTTGAATCCTCATGATCGTGATCTCTTCACAGATACTCAAATGATACATGTTCTATTCCAAGGGGTTTATCCAGTTCGTTCATATAATATTAACAATAATATCGAGACACAATATGAAACTGAATAAATAGTGCTTTCATTTATTTGCGACAAAAAAGTTCTACATCTAGTGTCCTTTATTTAATCAAAAGATTGTCTCTAGGACACCCATATACTAACAAGCTCCCACTTGGCCTAGAGCCAATCAGACCTAAGTCGTATGCCCAAAGCCTCATAATGACTATCATGTTTTCTCTGAGAAACAGCCTTTGTCAGAGAATTGGCCAGGTTATCGTCTGTGGGAACATAATCCATTTTTACATCATTCCTATCAATGATTTCTCTAATCAAATGATATCTGCGGAGCACGTGTTTAGATCTTTGATGAGACCTAGGTTCCTTTGACTGCGCAATGGATCCTGTGTTGTCGCAAAGCAACTGTATGGGCTCATCCACGCTTGGAACCACCCTTAGTTCATTTATGAACTTCTTGATCCACACGGCCTCCTTACTGCTTCTGAAGCGGCTATGTATTCAGCCTCTGTCGTTGAATCTGCTGTTGTCTCCTGCTTGGAACTCTTCCAAGACACTGCACCACCATTTAAGGTGAATACGAATCCTGACTGTGACTTGCAGTCATCTTTGTCACTCTGAAAGCTGGCATCAGTGAACCCTTTCACTGTTAACTCATTAACCCCACCATAGACCAGAAATACATCCTTAGTTCTTCTTAAGTATTTAAGGATGGTTTTGACTGTCGTCCAGTGACCCTCTCCAGGGTCTGACTGGTATCTGCTCGTAATGCTTAAAGCATATGAGACATCTGGTCTCGTACATATCATCGCATACATGATGGATCCAATAGCCGAAGCATATGGAATTCCATTCATGCGATCCTTCTTAGGCTGTGACTTAGGACACATAGCCCTTGATAGGTGTACCCCATGACTAACAGGAAGAAAACCCCTTTTTGACCCTTCCATGCTAAACCTCTTTAGCATCTTGTCAACGTACGTGGATTGAGATAAACCCAGCAGCCTCTTGGATCTATCTCTATAGATCTTTATACCAAGTATAAAGGCTGCCTCTCCCAAATCCTTCATGGTAAAGTTTTTTGAAAGCCACTCTTTCGTTATTTTTAATGTGGGGATGTCATTTCCTATTAGCAATATGTCATCTACATAAAGCACTAGGAAGACGACATTACTCCCACTAACCTTTCTGTAAACACAAGGTTCATCCTCGTTCTTGATAAAACCGTTACTCTTAACGACTTCATCAAAATGTATATTCCAACTCCTTGATGCTTGCTTTAGCCCATATATCGACATTTGTAGTTTGCAAACCATATGCTCCTGATCTTTGATTTCAAAGCCTTCAGGTTGTGTCATGTACACTTCCTCCTTCAAGAACCCATTCAAAAAGGCGGTCTTGACATCCATTTGCCAAATTTCATAGTCGTGGTATGCTGCTATTGCAAGCATGATCCTAATAGATTTGATCATGGCAACTGGTGAGAAAGTTTCATCATAGTCAACTTCTTGTCTTTGACGATACCCTTTCGCTACCAACCTAGCTTTGTAGGTCTGAACGTTACCATCTGCATCAGTCTTTCTTTTAAAGACCCATTTATTTTCGATAGGAACTATTCCTTGCGGTTTAGGAACCAAGGTCCATACCTTGTTCTGATACATCGAATCCATTTCATATTCCATGGCTTCAAGCCATCTAGAGGAGTCAACATCTTTGACCACCTCCTCGTAGTTACTTGGTTCATCATCCTCAACAGTTTGCTGATTCTCAATCACAAATCCGTACCTCTCAGGTGGATGGATGACCCTCGTAGATCTACGGAGTTGTGTGTTTACTTCTCCATTGGAGAACGTCACCTGCGGAGCAGACTCGGGTTCCTCAATCTGTTCTTGTGGATCTTGCACTTCTTCAAGATCAATCTTACTCCCACTGTCTCCTTGAGAGATCAAATCCTTCTCAAGGAACTCAGCATTCTTTGACACAATCACTTTGTGTTCTTCCATGGAGTAGAAGTAGTATCCCTTAGTACCTTTAGGATACCCCACAAATAGACATTTAGTACTCTTAGCACTAAGCTTGTCTGATGTCAATGCTTTGACATAAGCTGGCGATCCCCATACCCTGAGGTAACTCAGGTTGGGTCTCTTACCACTCCATATCTCATATGGTGTGGTCTGAACAGATTTAGACGGTACCCTATTTAGAAGGTATGCCGCTGTGTCTAAGGCATATCCCTAAAATGATTTTGGAAGTTGAGTCTCACTCATCATAGACCTAACCATGTCTAACAAGGTCCAGTTTCTCCTTTCGGAGACACCATTTTAGTGTGGTGTTTAAGGAGCGGTAAGTTGTGAGAGAATTCCATTTTCTCTCAGATAATCCTGAAACTCGTGGCTCAAATATTCACCACCACGATCTGATCGTAATGTCTTAATCATCTTGCCATGTTGTTTCTCCACTTCATTCCTAAACTCTTTGAACTTTTCAAAAGCTTCAGATTTATATCTCATTAGGTATATATACCCAAATCTTGATTTGTCATTTGTAAAGGTAATGAAATAGGAATATCCACCTCTAGCCTCAATAGACATTGGGCCACATACATCAGTATGAATGAGTTCTAATAACTCACTAGCCCTATGACTCTCAAGCCCTTTGGGCTTTTGTCGAATCATTTTCCCAGCTAGACAAGATTCACACTATCCATAGGATTCCAGATCCATGGAGTCCAGGTATCCATCTCTATGCATCCTAGACAATCTTGTTTCATTTATGTGCCCTAGTCTACAGTGCCAAAGATAAGATTGATTATCCGTCCTAGGTCGTTTCACATCTATATTGAGCACTTCATTTCCCATTTCCAACACATACAATCCATTTATTAAAGAAGCAGTACCATAATCCATATCATTCAAAATGATAGAAAAAGTACCATCCCTAATACTGAAAGTATAACCATCTTGTTCTAAACAAGAAATTGAAATAATGTTTCTAGAAATATGCGGAACATAAAGACAATTATTCAAATGCAATAAAAGGCCCGTAGGCAAAATAAGGTCAGCATCTCCAACTGATTGAGCAGCAACCCTTGCTCCATTACCAACGCGAAGATCCACCTCGTTTCTATCCAATCTCCTTGGGCTCCTAAGTACCTGCAACATATTGCAGATATGAGAACCACTTTCGGTATCCAATACCTATGAGGTTGGATTAGCATAAGAATAATTTATCTCAATCATGAAAATACCTGAGGCGGAAGCATCACCATGCTTCCTGTCCTTCACATTGTTCAGGTAGTCTGGACAATTCCTCTTCCAGTGGCCTTTGTTGCCACAATGGAAGCACTCAGCATCACCCTTGTCCTTAGGTGCCTTCTTCCCCTTCTTCTTGCCCTTCTTCTTATTGGATTTTCCTTTGGGCTTAAGGGGGTCACCTTTTGCAGGCTCCTTACCTTTTCCCTTGGCCTTGCTAGGCCCACCAATCAAAAGAGTCTGTGTCCTATCCTTCTTGATAGACACTTCAGCTGTTGTTAACATGCTTAGCAACTCAGGCAAGCTCACTTGCATCCCATGCATATTGTAATTCATGATGAATTGACTGAAGGAAGGTGGAAGTGAGGTGAGGACTAAGTCATTACTTAGCTCGGCATCCATGATGAAGCCTAGGTTTCCTATCTTCTCAATCAGCCCGATCATCTTGAGAACATGGCTGCCAACAGACATGCTCTCAGTCATCCTACAAGAGAACAGTTCTCTTGAGGCCTCATACCTCTCATGCCTGCCTTTAATATCATACAACTCCTTGAGATGTACGATAATAGAGGGAGCATCCATATGCTCATGCTGCTTTTGCAGTTCAGGTGACATGGATGCCAACATGATGCATACTGCCATCACATTGTCATCCAAGTGCTGTTGATGGGTTACGAAATCAAATTCCGCAAACCCTTCTTCCCCTTCCCGTGGAGCTACGGGTATTATAGCATCTAAAACGTAGGCAATTTTTTCGGCCCTTAGAACAATTCTTAGGTTCCGATACCAGTCCATAAAATCTAAACCGGTCAGTTTATTCGTGTCGAGTATTGAACGCAGTGACAGTGGATTAGTCATACTATAAGCTGAAAAAGATGTAAAGATAGTTTTAGTTAATATACGGTTATGTAGTTAAAAGCAAATTATTAAAGACTTGAAATAATTTTCCCCTCCCACTATTTTATCTAAGTCAATGACCCTTACTTTTTGACTTAGGGTTAATCTACTTTTAGATTTTACCTTAGTGGGATTAAGAGTGCGACTATTTATTTTAATCTCCGTCTGAGACCGCAAGATTAATTTAAATAATGGGTTGATCTTTATCAACAGTATCTCATACCCTCTCTTAACATTAGGTTAACAACTCTTTGTCACTTAGTGGTGCATCTCATGCAACCAACCTAGTGTAAGAACCCGCACCGCTAATTAAGGTAATTAGTAAATTAATTATGATAATTAGGAAAGGATTTCATAATTGACCTAAATAATTATTAATGGGCTTAAATAATTATATTGAATGAGTAAAAATGCTGAAAGTCGCTTTTCGGAAGAAAAGCGCAGATACCAGTTCTGCTACTCGGTATAAATGCGTACCGGAAAAGTATCCCGGAAAATTATAACGAATGCATGATAATTACTAGAATATTATGTAGGACTTGTAAAACAAGTTTCAAGTCAAAATAACGTAATCTGATGCCAGAACTGATACTGGCTATGGAAAAGCGCGTACCGGAAAGGTGCTCCGAAAAATAAAATAAAAATATGAAAAATCTTAGAAAAATGTCTAGGTCTAGATTCTGAAGTTTGGGATCAAGATCTTTTACTTTGCTATTAAGGCTAATACTGTGCATTAAGGCTTTAATGCCTATTTATACATTAGTTGCACAAATTTCTAGGTCATTGTGCAGCCACCTGCGTAGGGAATTTTAGGCCATTTGCTGCCACCCTTCTTCTTCAGCCTTCCTTGCTTGTTTGACACCAAGCCTTCACCTTTCCTTCTTCCTTCACACTCAAAACACTTGGGGAGGGTGAGAGTTAACCTTGGGGCTGCATTGTGGCCATTCTTCTGTGTTCAGGGAGCTGAGTTGGTTAGATGGTGAGGCTGAGTTTGGAGCTTGAGTGATGGTTACCTTGTGGTGGTCATTGTGAGCTTCAAAGTGTCATCTTGGGATGCAAGAACCCACCTTGGAGGTGCCATTTTCGTGCTCCTTCTTGGTCTGAGTTTGGGGAGCTGTTGGAGAGCTCCTTGGACACTGTCCATTCTGTTTTTGAGCCTTGGTAAGTTTCCTCACCTTTGATCTTAAGTTTTGATGCTTAAAGTTGATGTCTTGGCCATGTTTAATGAGTAAACAAGAGGGTATAATGAGTATGAACCTAAAATAGATTAAAGATGCATCCTTTAACGTGTACATGTGTTAAAAGTTGGATCTTTGGGTTGGATATTCACGAAATGCAGAAACTGCATTCTGTCGTGAGATATCCGGATATTTGTCGAACAGATATCCGGATATCAGTATCCGGATATGGTATCCGGATATTGATATCCGGATATGGGATCTGGGTATCCGGATATTGTATATCCGGATATGACCAGTGTGATATCCGGATATGTCATATCCGGATATGTCCCTTCTGATATCCGGATATCCTGGGTTTTCGAAGAACAGTAGCTGTGCTGTGTGAACAGTAAGCTATTGGGGGTTTGTGGACCCTAGATTAAGGAAGTTGAACTTCTGTAATTAATGAACTAAGTCTGAATCATATGATTAAGGGCTTATAGCTTTGTTGGAAGCCTTAAGACGTAAAACGTAAAGGAAAGGCGTAGTCTTTAAGTTGTATGCTTGTGATGCATAAATATTGATGTATTATTGGTCCATATCAGATTGTGATATTGCTGTTTTTGGACTTGTGAGTGGTTGGACTCTTGGCTTGGATAGCTAGCTTGCAAGGTAAGTTTTCGTGTCCTTGGTTTAGCCATTTTGTTGTTCCACCATGTCCCATGGGGATGGGTTTATGCATGCAGTGTTACATGCTTTATTGTTTTGGAAATGCTATTGAGCTATTTATATGCAATGAGCTTTTATGAGATGCATGTGGTGTCCACCTATACGGTAAGCCTGAGTATGTAGTACATACAAGATGGTGAGGCTGTGGGTGAGGTGCAAGCGGTGTTCCTTGTACTCATGTAGGCATAGACGTATTCCTACATTTCTCTGGCCAGTAGATTTGTTAAGCACACATGGCATGATTAACTGCTGCATCGCATGATTTTGGAACTTATATTGTAAATACTGTTTTTGGAACTTATATTACACATGTAAGTGAGCTTGGGGTGGAAACTCCTTGAGGACCCCTTGTCTTACTGAGATTTCTTGTTAGAGATCTCACCCCACGTTTGGGGACGCTTATTTCAGGATCAGGTAATGTTGAGGGCTCAGGTGGCAGGAGGCCAGAGCTGAGTTGATATTTATGATATGCTGACCTGCTGGTTGTTGATTGCTGATTATTCGACTGTCGTTATGTTTTCTGTTAAGTTTATGTTGAGACTGTTATTGGGCATTGTTGCCTTATTTGGTGAGCATGGGGTTTGTCCATGCCAAATGGTTTGACTATTGTCTTTTAATTTAATGTTGTAATTAAAGTATCAGGATTTTGACCCAGGCTATGTGTTGTAGTCCTGCGGCTTTAGATACTCACTTTATATTTATTCAGGAGGTATTTCAATTAGTTGTCTTGCAATTTACATACAGGCAGTATTTTATGAAAATGATTAAGTAATCAAGTTGGTTAAGTTTAATGACGTCATAATTGAATTAAAGAAAAAGTTATTCCGCATTTTAATTAAGCGTGGCTTAATACGATAGTATGTTAACAATCCAGGTTAACACGGGCTGTTACATTTTATGGTATCAGAGCACTTTCTAGGGAAAAGCCTGTATGTATTGCAATAACTTAGGATGTGTCGTTGCGTGTCTACTTGGCGTTCTCTCTGATTGGTGTGTGTTATGATAATGCATATGTGACCACATGGCGTGGGCCTGATCAACTCATTCTTTGTGTAACTTGTGCAGAGTCATGGTTCCACCAAGGAGGAACACTAGTACGAGCGAGGATCAATCGGATCCTATCCTGGCTGCATTGGCTGAGATGCAGGCGGCCCGACTAGCTGACCAGGAAGCCACGAGGTTGGCGAACCAGGCGATGCTGGACGTTATTCGAGATGCGAACCGGCGAACCACGACAGAGGTTCTGGAGGAGAACCGGATGGCCAACATGACTATGATGAGGGTCATGTTGGAGGAGTTGAGGGCTGGTCCTGCTGCTGGCCAGTGTCCTCCACCACCTCCATCGCCGCCACCGCCTCCACCTCCGCCTAGTCAACAGGAGGACACCCAGAGTCAGATGGGTGAGGGCAGTCACTTGACGGGGGCTATGCAGACCATCCCCGTATTTGTTGAGGATCGTGACGAGATCGATCGCAGGCTGAATGCTTTCCGCAAGCATAAGCCACCATCTTTCGACGGATCTTATGATCCCATTGCTGCTGCCAGATGGCTACAGGCGCTGGACAAGATTTTCCGGATCATGCAGTGCACCGATCCGCAGAAGCTGTTGTTCGCCACTTACATGCTGGAGGGCGAGGCCCATGAGTGGTGGACCAACCTTTCTCACATCTACGAGATGCAGGGTCGTGTGATGACGTGGCCTTTCTTCGAGGAGTGCTTTCTGGGGCAGTACTTTCCATATGACTCTCAGGAAAGGAAACAGGGAGAGTTTGACCGTTTGGTGCAGGGCTCGTTGTCTGTCGACGAGTACCTAGCCAAGTTTAATGAGCTGGTCAAGTTCTCTCATTTCCCCATGGCGAGACCGACTCCCGTTTTTCTTGCTGCTAAGTTCCGTGGGGGACTTAATGAGGACATTGCTGGACATCTTGCTGGTTCCGCTTCGAGAGACTTCGGGGCGTTGGTACAGCAGTGCCGTGATATTGAGGACTATTGTCGTGCGAGTCTGGCCAAGAAGGCCAAGATTGAGGTGCCACAGGGTACCGGCGGTTCCACTCCCTAGAGGAACAAGAATTTTGCGAACAAGGGCAAGGGCAAACAGTTGGCGGCTAAGCAAGCGCCAAATCAGTTTAAAAAGACTTTCACTCAGGGGAACACAGCTAGACCTCCTGCTCCCAGATGCTCGGGATGCGGGAAGTCACACTTTGGGCCATGTTCTACCGGACAGCTGATATGCTTCCAGTGTGGCAAGGAGGGCCACTATTCCAGAGATTGCCCGACGGCGAGAGTTGCTGCAGTGCAGGCTATGCCATTGCAGATGGTTCCTACTGGAGCACCAGTCGTGCTACCTACCACGGGGCGTGTGTACACTTTGGATCGTCAGCAGTCGGACAGAGCTCCGAACCTGGTCAGAGGTACTGTTACCGTTGGTGGTTCAGCTGTTGATGTGCTTTTTGATTCCGGGGCAACGCACTCTTTTGTTGCTACCCCTATTGCCGTGGGGCTTGAGTTGCCCAGTGATGTGCTTTCTCCACCGATGCGGGTGACCACCGCCACCGGAGAAAAATGTTTGACCTCCACTGTTCATCGCGATGTAGCGTTTCAGTGGGATGGCCGTGACTTCTCGGTAGATCTGATAGGATTGCCGATGGCCAACCTTGAGATTATTCTGGGCATGGATTGGTTGTCCAGAAATTGTGCATTGATTGACTGCTGTGCCAAGAGAGTGGTGATGTCTCCGGGTGGGTCCACAGCCAGTTCCTCACCGTTCATTTCAATCCTGCAGGCGAGGAGGGCCTTGAGAGCAGGGGCATTTGGCTATATCATGTTGGGAGGTTTGGTGAGTGGGACACAGGAGGATCTCACTGGCATTCCTGTGGTGAGGGAATTCCTCGAGGTGTTTCCCGAGGAGATTCCTGAGTTTCCGCCGCAGAGGGAGATAGAGTTCTCCATCGACTTATTGCCTGGTGTGGGGCCTATATCGTTGGCTCCATACCGGATGTCGCCACCGGAGTTGGCGGAGCTGAAGAAGCATATCGAGGAGCTTTCAGCGAAAGATTTCATACGGCCGAGTGTGTCTCCCTGGGGAGCACCGGTCATTTTTGTGAAAAAGAAAGATGGGACCATGCGGTTGTGCACTGACTACAGACAGTTGAACAAGGTGACAATCAAGAACAAGTACCCTCTTCCACGCATTGATGATTTGCTGGATCAGCTCAGGGGTGCTTGCGTGTATTCCAAGATAGACCTCCGGTCCGGTTACCACCAGATACAGGTAAAGCCGGAGGATGTCCCAAAGACAGCGTTTCGCTCGAGGTACGGGCATTATGAGTACTTGGTGATTCCGTTTGGACTCACCAATGCACCCGCTGTGTTCATGGATTACATGAACAGGATCTTCCAGCCGTACCTGGATCAGTTTGTGATCGTCTTCATTGACGACATATTAATTTACTCCAAGACGGAGGAGGAGCACATTGAGCACTTGAAGATTGTTTTGCAAGTGCTAAAAGAGAAAAAGCTATATGCTAAGCCGTCGAAATGCGAGTTCTGGCTCAAGGCGGTGAAATTTCTGGGTCATGTGATTTCCGCTGATGGAGTTGCTGTTGATGCTAACAAGATTGAGGCCGTGATGGATTGGGAGAGGCCCAAGACGGTTACAGAAGTGAGAAGCTTCTTGGGTTTGGCAGGCTACTACAGGAGGTTCATAGAGGGATTCTCCAAGATGGTGCTACCGATGACTCGCCTTACCCGAAAGGAGACTCCATTCGTGTGGACACATGAGTGTGAGGTGTGTTTCCAGGAGCTGAAGGAGAGACTGACTACTGCTCCTATGTTAGTTCTTCCTGATCCTGCGGAGCAGTTTGAGTTATACTGCGATGCCTCTGGTAAAGGACTAGGCTGTGTGTTGATGCAGAAAGGGAAAGCTGTTGCCTATGCTTCAAGACAGTTGAAACCTCATGAGGAGAACTACCCGACTCACGACTTGGAGTTGGCAGCCATTGTTTTTGCTTTCAAGATTTGGAGGCATTACCTGTTTGGCATGAAGTTTGCTGTATTCAGTGATCACAAGAGCCTGAAGTATCTGTTTGACCAGAAGGAGTTGAACATGAGACAGCGAAGATGGATGGAGTTCTTGAAGGACTACGACTTTGAGTTGAGGTATCATCCTGGCAAGGCCAATGTGGTAGCCGATGCTTTGAGTTGAAAATCCGTGAGCTTATCCAGCTTGATGATGAGCGATTACGAGGTGATTGAAAAGTTCAGAGACTTGAGAGTGAACTCCTTGTTTGGGGGCGCACTGCTCGAAATGGAAACAGCATAAGTGATTAATGAGCTGATGGAAAAGATTAAAGAGGCGCAAGTGTAGAGAGAGTGCCTTGATTATGTGAAGAACCAGGACGGTGTGTCTTGGAACGAGGACGGATTGCTGCTATTTCAGAAGAGGATTGTTATTCCTCGAGGGCCATTGACCGAAGAGGTTATGGCAGAGGCTCATAAGGGCCGGTTTACTATCCACCCTGGTGCCACAAAAATGTACCAGGACTTAAAGAGAAATTTTTGGTGGCCGGGCATGAAGAAGGACATAGCGGTCTACGTGTCCAAATGCCTTATTTGTCAGAAGGTAAAAATTGAGCACCAAAAACCGTCTGGTAAACTTCAACCTCTGGAGATTCCACAGTGGAAGTGGGAGAGTATTTCCATGGACTTCGTGGTGGGATTGCTAACGTGAATCGGCAAGTGTACCGAATCGCGCAAGTAATACAATGATAAGTCAAAGTTCGTATCCACAGAGAGTGTGTCTAAATCAATTAAAACTCTTCCTTTTAAGATTAAATCTGCAAGGATGTTTTTGACACGAATGTCAGGATTGTGTGGGAATCTGATTTGTAAAATTAAAAGAACTAGTGTATCTCATGATGAATGCCATGCTTTGTAGATTTGTTAAGCACACATGGCAACAGTAGATTTGTAAAATTAAAAGAACTAGTGTATCTCAGTGACATTCTCTGGCCAGTAGATTTGTTAAGCACACATGGCATGATTAACTGCTGCATCGCATGATTTTGGAACTTATATTGTAAATACTGTTTTTGGAACTTAAATTACACATGTAAGTGAGATTGGGGTGGAAACTCCTTGAGGACCCCTCGTCTTACTGAGATTTCTTGTTAGAGATCTCACCCCACGTTTGGGGACGCTTATTTCAGGATCAGGTAATGTTGAGGGCTCAGGTGGCAGGAGGCCAGAGCTGAGTTGATATTTATGATATGCTGACCTGCTGGTTGTTGATTGCTGATTATTCGACTGTCGTTATGTTTTCTGTTAAGTTTATGTTGAGACTGTTATTGGGCATTGTTGCCTTATTTGGTGAGCATGGGGTTTGTCCATGCCACATGGTTTGACTATTGTCTTTTAATTTAATGTTGTAATTAAAGTATCAGGATTTTGACCCAGGCTATGTGTTGTAGTCCTGCGGCTTTAGATACTCACTTTATATTTATTCATGAGGTATTTCAGTTAGTTGTCTTGCAATTTACATACAGGCAGTATTTTATGAAAATGATTAAGTAATCAAGTTGGTTAAGTTTAATAACGTCATAATTGAATTAAAGAAAAAGTTATTCCGCATTTTAATTAAGCGTGGCTTAATACGATAGTATGTTAACAATCCGGGTTAACACGGGCTGTTACACCTAGCACCATTACCCTAAGCACATAAGCCCGGCTGTGCCTGCAACTTATGTCTTAGTTAAGCATTAAACCAGCACCCTAAGTGTCTTACACTTCAAACACTACTCTAGCTCAACGAAACAGTGGGTCCCAACTGAGTTGTGGAGCACCACTATGTAGAAGAGTTTTGAGTAGAATTGGTGGTAGGAGGTAATCATACGCTTAATTATTTATTCCTTTTAAGGGTTCCTTTTATTTTAGGGTTAATTAGGTCCCATCAAACGCATGTTGTAAGTTATCATGCTAGTCGTAACCTATGTCAAACATCTATCGGTTATACACCAGTCGCTATTGGACAAACATAATAACCATGCAAAACGCGGTTTGCCCAATTCATGCATACTAGACGTTCTAATCATACATGCATATAAATAGTTTATATTGAGATAGTCATGGTGCTCGCGCTTTTTGTCCATTTTGCTTCTTTAAGCAACGGCTGCTTGTCGTCTATACGCCACTAGCCTATTTCTCTAATTACACATAATTAAAGAAACTCCAAATCATCTTTGGAGGGACAAAATTACAAAAATTAAATTACAAATACACTTGTAAATTAAAAGGCGCGATTACACATTAATTTAAAATTCAAAATTTAAATCCGGGCACCATGACCATCCTCTTCCAGTTTGTACCTGAAAAGTTCAAAACTTGCAAACACAAACATTATATTATCACATAATATTTTCACATGTATTTTGACATTTAACATTTAAACATCAAAATAATATCAAGATTCATATTCTTAAATTTCTCAATTGGCCGAATTTAAAAACAATTTTAATTCAAATTTTGTTAATTCTTTCTTAAAGAAAACAAAATTAAACCATGCATGTAGCCACAAACCCTTTTATGGCCGAACCAGACAGATAACTATATGATAAATTTTGTCACAAAATTTCATGCATATAAACATGACACAATTAATGGAGAAAAATAAGAAAACATTCAAGGTACTTTTAGTACCCTCCATGGCCGAATCTACCCTTTCAAAAAGGGTGTTCCTTTTAAAACTTTCATAAAGAAAAAGAAACTAAACCATGATGCATAATGTTTTATGAACACAGAATCAAATTTACATGTTCATAAAAACAAAAACTTTAACACTTTAAAGGATTTGTGATTCAAAATCCATATGCAGAATTTAAATTTTAACCCTTTAAAGATTTTGAATGTGAAAAAGCTCTTTCACAAACAAGGTACCATCACCTGCCGATGGTAAAGCAACCGGGCTCTGATACCACTTGAAAGTAAACTGGCCTATGAACGCCGATGCATGTAAGGTGTAAAAACAAAATTTTTACTGCGGAAACATACATGCACACATAGGTCCATGCTTTAAGACAACATGATGTTACCTTGTTTTTGGCCTGATCAGTCAGGGAGATCAGATGTCAGGATTGAAGGGTTCAAATCCTCTAATAGTGATCCACACCACCGTTCGTCAATGATGCAAGAACTCCTTCTTGAAAGCCACTAGATGAACACCACAGTGAGGCTTGCTATGCGCACAAGTGGTGAAGGTGGAGGCTAGGTATTCTGTATGGAAAGGTGTAGTGAACTACCATACAAAATGGTGCATGAGATGAAGGAGTGTAGGCTAGGTTTTCTCAAAACCCTAAGGAGAGGAACAAGTATGTTATGCGCACACCTTGGAGGGAAGAGAGATTAAATCATTCAAAATGAAAACTAACTTTCAAAATCACTTGAAAGTTGCGCATGAATCAGGGGAGGATAAGGTGGAGTTGTTGCAAAACAAATCTTGCCAACAACCTCCAATCTTATCCTCATGAAACTAAGTTCAAAACAATTTAAACTTAAATTCATAAACTATCATATAGTATACTTTTCATGCGTATAATTCAGCCCTCAAAAGGGTCCAAATATATTGAGTAGTTGCATTTAAAATTTGAATCAACTCACCCACTGATTCTCTTAACCACCAAATCTGATTGGAGCTTTGTTTTAAGTGATAAGATGACATTCTTATCACATTAATATGCGCCCCAAACAGCCCAAGTTTATGCTCCAAAGATGCTTCTTGATCCAAGGAATATGTTCCAATAAGATCTTATCTTATCCTTTTGTTATGAAACAACTTTTCAAAGCCAATTCAAATTCGAATTCAAACACTTGAATTCAAATGTTCAAACATTCAAATTCAAAATTTCAAATTTCAAATTCAAAATTCGAATTTCAAAATTCAAATTCCAAATCCAAATTTCAAAATTCAAATTTCAAATTTCAAATTTCAAAATTCAAATTCCAAATTCAAATTTCAAAATTCAGATTTCAAATTCAAAATTCGAAATTCAAATGTTTGATTTATTAATTTAACTAATTAAATTAATTAGTAATGGATTGGACTATCCAAGCCCATTACTAAGCTCCGTGCACCATCCACCCATTTAGGTGGGCTTCCAAACAGCTTCTTGGGCTAACAACTATTATTAGGCCCAATACCTTTAAAGCTAGTCCATCATGACTATAAGGTGTTAGTGTGTGACCCATTAGGTCCAACTTAGCTTCTGACATAACTGGGCTTGGGCCCAACAAGCTCACAACCCAATTAATGATAACACAGAGCACTAACAATGCTTTGTTGCCCCAGAACTAATCAGATTAATGACTTGATCATCCTATTGCACATATTTGGTTACTGTATGTATTTCCCTTCGTCTCGGTTATCATCCCATTAACCTAGGGCAAGGAAATGTATCAACCCCTGCGGTTTAGGGTAAGCTTTATTCGAAATGGGGAATCTTTAATTTACTGACTCTAAAGGCAGATCATCTCATGATCTCTTTTACTATGCATAGATTCCCGAGTCCCTCTAAATGTCATCCTGATTTCTCCGGTTAACAGATAACCTAATCTCTCACAGAGATTTGACGAATTCCTTCAGCTTATTACCCTAGCCCTGTGCCCTTTAAGGACACGCCCAATAGTATACCTATGAGTCTCCATGTTTCAGGCATACAATCAAAACATGCCTTCAAGAACACAGTCTAGGTAATAACTTCTGGTTTAAGGAAAGACATACCCAAACATAAAGAGATTACTCTAATGACACTATCTGTGAGATTTCCTCATAGAGTCTCTTTTTGGGTCTGTTCTGTGCGAGCTATACTCTTATAGGTCCACCCACGACTTTAGCTAAGATATCTCTATATCTGCAGCTCATGAGGTCTTTACCTTGTATCCATATACAAGTAGATAAGTCGTACTAGTCTTACCCGAGATCATTGATCCCCAAACTCAGTGTCTCTAGACTAGGAACATATAATTAGGAATAGACATGCGATATCCTTGAATCCTCATGATTGTGATCTCATCACAGATACTCAAGAGATACCTGTTCTATTCCAAGGGGTTTATCCAGTTCGTTCATATAATATTAACAGTAATATCGAGACACAATATGAACAGTAATCAAAAGATTGTCTCTAGGACACCCATATACTAACAACAAGAACATAAAATAAAATAGAAGAAGAAAATGAAAAAGATGATCTGTGGAAGAATTCTTCTGAGCACAGCCGTCAGCTTTCCTCCGGAGAAATGTGAGATCCCTCTAGGGTTCTGCCAAGAGGCTTATTTATAATCCTCTTTTCCTTCCTCCAAAAATACCCTCGGACAACACAGTACTGCTTTCCCGCAAACCGGCGCCAGTTGGCGCCGAGTTGTGCCATGCCTCTGCCTGATATGAAAAATCGGAAAAGCAATCTCGTAAAGTGGCGCTAGTTGGCTTCAAAGTGGCGCTGGTTGGCTTCACCTTTTTGTAAAGAATGTGGCGCCAGTTGGCGCCACTCCATTGTTGGTTTTTTTTATTTTTTTAGAACCTGGCGCCATTGGGCACCACTCCAAAAGCTTCGCTACAAAATCCAGAAACTAGTGCGGGTCCACGCCAGTGTGGTGCCGGTCCGCGCCATGTTGCTGGAATTTGTTCTCTTCTGCACCTGAGTGGAATTGCGTTAACAGGATTTTTTAATTTTCACTTATTTTTCCTCAAAAGCACAACCACTAGGTGAAAAATATCATTAATATAGAAGAATCAATATAATAAGCAAATATGTATTTAAATTTCTCTTTTATTAGTCATTTCTTATAATTTACAGCTTGGAAAACCACACTTGTCAAAGGCACATCACTAGCCCAATGGTGGCTATTTAAGGGAGGCTTTAGGAAACTCTTGGTAGTCAGATTTTGGGAATCAAACATTGTGCTCAGTTTTGTTTAACGAAGTTCTACTCTTTTCTATTCTTCTTCTTCTTCTTTTATTCAATTTAATTCGTAATCATGTTGATCCTAGCCATGCTAAGCTAAACCCCCTTTTAATCAACCTAAGGGGAAGGAATTCCATGGATCTGTCTAGAGGATCTGCGATCAATCTCTAACCAGATTCATTTCTTTAGCCTAACTCAGATCAATATTGTTCGATTATGGATATTCAATCTGAGGTTCGCGACTGCGATTATGGGTAAAGAATGATCATTAGATTTCATGATCCGATTAATCTCAATTGGAAATAAGGATTCTGATTCAATTGAGATTAATCGTGAATTTGGTAATTTTTATAATTCTCTAACCAGATTTGTTTCTTTTCCTAACTCAGATTGATATCGTGCTATAACGTCCTCCCATGTTTGCTAAGCGGAATTAGAGTCTTTAACGACACTTTAGCTACTGAAATTTTTTATTTCAAAGGCAAAACCGTACTGTATTTAAAAATTCATATAAATTCTGTTCTGATGATTTAAAAAAATATTCCTTGTGATTTAGAAAGGGCACATCGGGGGCTTCGCGTGCATATAAAATAATAGTAAATCAGAGTTCGTTTTCCCCTTGAAACATAACCCGTAAAGTGCTTGTAAAACTGTTAAAAATTCAGCACTTAATAAAACGTTCAAAAAGCCTTTTCGCAAACGTTTTCAGATTTTTCCAAAACAGCCGTTGTTCATGAAAGATTTAAACAGAATGTAAGATAATAATGTCTACAGTCATCCAAGTGCTCCAAAATATAAAGCATTACAATCATCCGATAATTAAACAGCAACAGCAAAAGTCCAAGCATCAGCAGTAAGTAACAGCAAATATCACGCCTTCAAATGCTCTTACGTCCTCCTGCCATTTATGAAAATAGTAGCCCCAAAGGGGTGAGAATAATCCCAGTAAAATGGTAACAAAACCAAAAATGTAATAGTATTAAACTAGGCACAAAATCATAAACAGTCACTTCAACATATCATGTTCCTTGTCCTTTTCCTTTTCATCATATATATATATTGCGTATATAATGCCTTCCTTTTTGCGCTTTTAGCACCGTCGTGCGCGCAATACACAGTGGATGTCCCATAATCGACACCCTTCATTGGTGGATTCCAACTGTGGCCTATGCGGACTGATGCCAACTGTCCCATGCCCTGGTACCGGAGGGATGCCTATATGATGCGTGCTCAAACACATGGTCCTGTACATAACTATTCTAAATTTGCAAAGCTATATGAATTTTGGTACATGCATGCCATGCTATGCTTTCACACACAAAGCGTAAAAGTAAATGCGGTATGACGTAAGATGCATGCTTATATCATACTTTCAAATACGTTATGCTGCCACATAACAACCTTACCTCATAATCATATCATGGCATAATACTTTTATCATAAGGAACATAATCTTATGGATTATGGAGCATCATGTTACAACTTTATACACTAGTCAATAGTTACATTAGGTAATATCGCCTAACACTTACCTTGCGTGCCTTAAATAATTACCAAACAGCAGCGAAATATGCTACGTTTCTCACTGCTTATGCGCACCTAAATCAATTACAATAAATCATTTTACAACAACATTTTTCTGCCCACACAAAGAGCATGCAATCTGTCCACAAAGAGCATGCAAGTAGCTTCAGCCCATACAAAGAGCATGCAATCTGTCCACAAAAGCTCCATTGGTTGCATGTCTTACAAGGCTGCCTAAGTTAGGAAAGTGTAGCAAGCAAGTAGCTTGCCTCCTCACATTGTTATACGTATGCAGCAAGGAAAAGCAAAGTGTAAGGCTGACCAAAATGATTTGCAAACAGTCCAAGTGCAGATTTTGCATGTGTCATGTGCGCACAATGAGGGAAAGAAGGTAGACTATGCCATGTGGAGGTTTTTTAGCCAATAAGAGGTTGACTTGTGGAGTCACTTAAGGTGAGGTTAGGATAAGTTACTGATGGGTTTAGGCTGCATCAAGTGGGCTACAAAAGGCCTAAAGCTTCAGCCCAACAAACATAAGCAATTTAGAAATATGCACAAGCCCAAGTGACACTAACTTGGGTACTAGCCCAAAAATTCTAAGTCCTCAAGCCCAATTATTTTTGATTCTTTTTATATGTTACTACATAATTATTCCTACATGCATAAAATAATTTCTCACCTAAAATTATAATTCTAATAATTTTCCTAACTCAATATTAATTTTACACTAGTAACCACACAATTCGAATTCCACTCAATAATTTCATGAAACTCTAATTTTCACACATGCATTCTTATGCCTTCTAATATATATTTTATGTATTTTCCTAAATATTTACGTGGGATGTTACACTCTCCCCACCAAAAAGGGATCCACAGCTTCAACCTTGTTGGGATCCACAGCAATACCTTCTGTTGAAATTATGTGACCCAGAAACTAGACTTCTTTAAGCCAAAACTCGCATTTTGACCACTTTGCGTACAACTGCTTCTCCTTCAAGATTTGCAAAACAATCCTAAAGTGTTCCGCGTGCAGCTCTTCATTGGCAGAGTAAATCAGGATGTCATCGATAAACACAATAACAAACTGATCCAGAAATGGGCAGAAGATGCGATTCAGGTAATCCATGAATACCGCTGGAGCATTCGTGAGTCCGAATGGAATCACCTGATATTCGTAGTGCCCATAACGAGTTCTAAAAGCTATTTTCGGAATATCCTCCGGTTTGACCCGGATTTGATGGTATCCTGATCGTAAATCTACCTTGGAAAAGACTCTTACTCCTCTCAGCTGGTCCATCAAATCATCGATTCTTGGTAGCGGGTACTTATTCTTCACTGTAACTTTGTTCAATTGACGATAATCCACACACAGACGTGGACTACCATCCTTTTTCTTAATCAAAATGGCTGGAGAACCCCATGGAGAGGTACTAGGTCTGATGAATTCCTTTGCCAACAGTTCTTCTATCTACTTCTTCAATTCTCGAAGTTCCAAAGGTGCCATACGATACGGAGCAATGGAAATAAGTCCAACTCCGGGAACAAGTTCGATGGAAAATTCTATTTCCTTATGAGGAGGCAATCGAGGTATTTCATCCGGGAATACCTCCTCGAATTCACTAACTACAGGTACATTCTGAATTTGATTGTCAACCGAAGTCTCAGCCTCGATCGACAATAGATACCCTATTGCTCCCTTGAGGAGCTCTTACCTAACTTGTAATAAAGAAATAAGAGAGAAGGGTTGAAAATTACCATCTTTCGCAGGAACAATGACTTTCCCTGCTCGACAGTCCAACGTTATCCCATTTTCCGTCAACCAGTCCATACCGATAATCACATCAAAATCGAATACCAGTAGGACCACCAAGTTTACTGTATAAGTGTTCCCTTCAAATTGCAAAATAACACCTCTGCAGATTTCTGAGGCTGTGCATGATCCTCCAGTAGGGGTACTAATGTGTAACTCATAAGGTAACGGGTGATGCCTATTCTCATAGCAGTGTGCTTTTCCATAAAAGAGCCAGATGCTCCAGATCAAAAATAATAGAAATAGGGTGACCATTTAAAGTGACATTACCTTTGATTAGGTTGGGGTATTTCTGAGCTTCATTCGCATCCAGTGTGAACACCCATGCTTGCGTAGGCTGTTGATTAGCGTTCTGAGGGCATTCGTAAGCAAAATGTCCCTGCTGGCCACACCTGAAACATGCATTGTTTTCCTTTCGGCAGACTCCAGCATGGTTCTTACCACATGTAAGACAAGCATTTGCACCCTGACGTCCATATGACGATTGACCAGTAGCATTGTTTCTCATGAAATTTCCAGGTCGCGCCTGCAACTGCGGACCCTTGCCTCGACCCATACCAGGGGCCTTCCTGAAAAATCGGTCTGCTTTGTTTCCTCCTTGGAATTGTGTTGGTTGCTTATTCAGATTATTGGCCTCATTGATGACTCCTTCTGCCTGTCGACTCTGATTGATTAGCTCCGGAAGTGTATGATTTGCAGTCGTCAATATGAGCTTACGGATCTCTGGATGTAATCCGCTTTCGAATTTCTCAACATGCCATTCCTCGTCATAAATATTCCAGTCAAAGTTAGCGTACTCCATCAGTTGCCCAAATTTTGCAATGTACTCATTGATCGTCATGTTGTCCTGTCTGAGTGATAGCAGTTCAGTGTGCTTCATCCTTCTCATAGCTTTTGGAAAATACTTGTCTAGAAAAACTCGTCTGAACACGGCCCACGTCAGTTCCACATCCTAAGCTCTCAGTAGAGCCCTCGCACCGGTCCACCAGGTTAGAGCTTCTCCCATCAGATGATACGATGCATAATCGGTCTTCTAGGCCTCTGGGCATGCCATAGGTTCGAATATGTGCTCGATCATCTGCAGCCACCTCGCTGCAGCCTCAGGGTTGTCTTCACCCTCAAAGGTAGGTGGTTGAAAGTTGCGGATGTCTTTCAACCTCCGACGAGCGATTTCTTCTGCATTGTCATGCGGTGGGGGTTGGTTCTGGTTCTGTTGCATATGTTCTCGCCATTCTTGACTCATATTTCGGACAAAGGTTGCCAGTCCCCCAATGGTAGTGATAAGATCCTCTTCCACATTGCTAGGCCTTGCCCGAGTTGAACCGCGATTACCTGCCATGATTCTGCACTCACAATATCATGAAATGAGGTGATCAGGCTCACTGCAAGTTATTTATGGCAGCAGTCCCAAGTAGGTACTCGAGTTCAATTCGGATAAGTTAACTATGCATCCGTGCCTTATCACAGAATAATCTTAACTACAACAGTTAATACATTTCAAACAATTCAACATACTATCATACAGAAACTATAAAACACTTAAACAGTCAATTGCACTTAAGTAAATCAGTAAATAAGCACAATCAGCAATCAATTCAATCAATCAACAAGCAAGACCATGGACCAAACTGCTCTGATACTAATTAGTGTAACGCCCTCCCTTGTATGCATCCAAGAGAGTCGTTTGCTAAGCGGAATTAGAGTCTTTAACGACACTTTAGCTACTGAAATTTTTTATTTCAAAGGCAAAATCATACTGTATTTAAAAATTCGTATAAATTCTGTTATGATGAGTTAAAAAAATATTCCTTGTGATTTAGAAAGGGCACATCCGGGGCTTCGCGTGCATATAAAATAATAGTAAATCAGAGTTCGTTTGCCCCTTGAAACATAACCCGTAAAGTGCTTGTAAAACTGTTAAAAATTCAGCACTTACTAAAACGTTCAAAAATCCTTTTCGCAAACGTTTTCAGATTTTTCCAAAACAGCCGCTGTTCATGAAAGATTTAAACAGAATGTAAGATAATAATGTCTACAGTCATCCAAGTGCTCCAAAATATAAAGCATTACAATCATCCGATAATTAAACAGCAACAGCAAAAGTCCAAGCATCAGCAGTAAGTAACAGCAAACATCACGCCTTCAAATGCTCTTACATCCTCCTGCCATTTATGAAAATAGCAGCCCCAAAGGGGTGAGAATAATCCCAGTAAAATGGTAACAAAACCAAAAATGTAATAGTATTAAACTAGGCACAAAATCATAAACAGTCACTTCAACATATCATGTTCCTTGTCCTTTTCCTTTTCATCATATATATATATATATATATATATATATATATATATATTGAGTATATAACGCCTTCCTTTTTGCGCTCTTAGCACCGTCGTGCGCACAATACGCAGTGGATATCCCATAATCGGCACCCTTCATTGGTGGATTCCAACTTTGGCCTATGCAGACTGATGCCAACTGTCCCATGCCCTGGTACCGGAGGGATGCCTATATGATGCGTGCTCAAACACATGGTCTTGTACATAACTATTCTAAAATTGCAAAGCTATATGAATTTGGGTACATGCAT